>OU383776.1:74382656-74585056 GCA_910950805.1 Acrocephalus scirpaceus scirpaceus
AATTGCTTAGTCCCTTTGCCACCAGACAAATGGAGTACAATTCCAGTAAAATAAATACAATTCCAGCACTGAAAGAAATTGCATCTGCTGGTGATGTCTTTTCTACCAATGTACAAAGGAGGTCGTGACAAGGAGCTGAACACAGTTGTTAAAGATGCAGTGAGCAGTTCTTCAATTCACCCAGAGACAGAAAAGAAAAATAATACTGTGGGATCCAGTTCCTCCTGGCCACATTTTTGGAAAGCATTGACTAAAGCTTTTGCAGGGAGTCTCGTTAGCACCAGGGAAAGCCCCTGGCCTGGTGGGCAGTGAGTCCAGCAAGCCTGAGCCAGCTCCTGCAGGTATGTGACAGTCCTGCAGAAATGCTGAGAAAATCAGAATGATACAACAGAAATGGGAAGGTTGGAGGTGAGGTATATTTAAAATCAATGCCATCAGCTGCTGTGCCACTTTCTATCATGAAAGGCTCCTGACCTTGTTAGAGATGGTGACCTTGAAAAACCATGAACCCTGGTAAATATGGCTGATTGGGGCAAAACATTTCCAACCCTTCTTTAGAAGGGTAGGTATGGCGTTTTTACCCTCCGTGGATCACTGATCAGTGATTCCTTTGCCGTGCCCGGCCCCTGGCTAGAAGCGTGCTCAGTTTTCGGTAGGGCCCACTGGACAGATCTGCAGAACACCCACGCGGTGGGCTTTCTGGCTTGCAAGCACTAGATGTAAATTAGCAGCTATGGCGATGGAGGAAAAGGAAGGCTCTCTTCTGAGGTGCAACAGGAGATGTTTATTACCTGTCTTCACCTCATAGATGGTGGATGAGAGAGCGAGGCCCCGCCCGGGCCCCCGCTTAAGAGGACAGGTAGCAGGGGGCGTGTACATAAACTTTCCACCAATAGGGGGATACAAAGGGAGGAGTTGGGGGGTAGATTGACACACAAAAGGGCCAATCCCTGGAGAGGGGGGGGGAGGGGATTTCCAGAACCTGTTCCAATCAGAAGCCCGGTCTCCCCGAGATTTCCAGAAGGGGGAGAGGCTTTCCTGGATGACTGGCAGGCTCCAGGGGAAGGGGACAAACATGGATAAATAGGGGGGTTTGGAATAGACCATTTTCCCAACATAAATAACATTAATTATATAAACCCAAAACTTGTGAGCACAGCTCACGCACCACTACATCTCCCCCTTTCTTTTTATATAAAGATGGTAATTTAAACCATAAGAAGCTAGTCGGTGGCCACAGCTCGGGGTCTTCTTCAGGGAGGTCCTTTCTTTCTTCAACTCTCACTTCTGCTTCCGGTGGAGCTGTGACGACCACGACTAGGCTTGCATATGGGGGGGAGACAGTTTGAGACTAACTTTTTAACAAAATAGCGAATGCAAGTAACAGTGCCCAGAATACACAAAACCATAAACAAAACAATCAACACAGGACGAAAAATAGACCTTGCCCACCCAGGCAGCCCCCAGTCCTCAAAAAGTCCCTCCAGCCAGTCAGATGTTTGAGGACAGCTTGTTGTGACATGGATGTCTCCTGACAAGGTTTGCAGACTGTGGTACAGGTGTCTCTGACAAGTTTGCTGTTTGTGGCATGGATGTTGGCACTGTCCACGCCACGGTCGGAGACTGCAGGCTGGAGAGCAGCAGCAGGGAAAGAAGTCTGGCTGCTGTCAGTGGGGCCATCGCTCTGTGTGGGTTTGACTTGAACTAAATAGAATGTGAGACAAGAACATAATTAGTGACAGACCAGTGGGGTAGGGGTAGGACAAATTCTTCCCAGCTTGTCCACTTGTGTCTTTTCCGTCTCCAGGACGCCACGGACACCTGTGAAACCTTAACTCCTTTTCCAGAGGCCTTTGGAATATAGGGTCTCACCCACTTTGAAGGGATCCACCTTAAGCCACTTGGGGTGGACACGCAGGCATACCCACGTCCCCAAGTAACCAGGTGGTGAGGGCCCTCTGTTCCGCCGGTCTCTGGGTCCTTTATAAGGACGGGTGGTCGAACCTTGGTGGAAAACTGATCGCTGCTGCCGAAGTGCCTGACGACTGGTGGGTTTAAAACCTCAAAGGAACAATTTAGAAAATTGATTGTGAACAGTGCTCTGGACAGGCGGATAGCTGGAGACTCTAATTTCAGGACCTGTTGTTGCTGGCCCAGGACCCTTTTGATCTCCCGGTGGGTCCTTTCTACCACCGCTTGACCTGTGGGGGAATGGGGGATGCCTGTTTTATGCTCCACCCCCCATTGCTGCAGGAAACTGCGGAACTCCTTGGATCTATATGCAGGCCCGTTGTCAGTTTTCAGGGCTTTTGGGACTCCCATAAAGGAGAAAGCCTGGATGAGATGTGTAATCGCATCCCGGGACCTCTCCCCTGCGTGGGCAGAGGCAAAGACTGCTCCGGAGAAGGTGTCCACTGAGACGTGCACATATTTCCTCCTTCCGAACTGAGGGATATGTGTCACATCTGTCTGCCACACCTCACAGCTGCCTAACCCTCTGGGGTTGGCACCAGCGCTCAGGGTGGGGAGCGCATGCTGCTGACAATTTGGACAAGTTGCCACGATTGCCTTGGCCTGTTCCCGGGTAAGGTGGAACCGGCGAACTAAACCTGGGGCATTCTGATGGAAAAGCTGGTGACTGATCTTTGCCTGCTCAAACACATTTGGGAGCGGGGCCATCTCTGCAGGGGCAGCAAGGGCATCGGCTCTCCTGTTCCCCTCAGCTATGAACCCGGGCATGTCCGTGTGTGACCTCGTATGCATCACATAAAAGGGTTGCTCTCGGTGGGAGACAAGCTTAACTAGCTTTGAGAGCAACTTGAACAGGGCAAGGTTGGTCACTTCCTGGAGAACAGCATTTTCAGCTCTGGATACTACACCTGCTACATATGCAGAATCAGTTACCAAATTAAATGGTTCAGAGAACCTCTCGAAAGCCCTGACAACTGCGGCCAACTCAGCGATTTGAGGTGATCCTTCTACTTCAGCGACATCTGACTCCCACCGCTGAGTCTGAGGGTCTTTCCAAGTCATAACTGACTTGTGAGACTTTCCGGACGCGTCTGTAAAAACTGTCAGGGCCTCTAAAGGCCTTTTGCTCTGAAGGCTTTCTAATTTTAGCGTGAATTTGGCTTCCGAATTAAAAATTCTGTGGGCAGGCCGATGAATAGAAATTTGTCCTGTGTATGAATCCAGAGCCATTTGCAAAACCTCATTCTCCTGGATGTATTTTTCCAACCTTTGCTTTGTAATTGGGCCCGTTTTGGTCTTAATTGGAATGTGAATGCATTTAAAATCACAGCCAGCCAGGTCCCTAATACGGGTTCTGGCCTTCTGGATTAGATCAGCTGCCAGCTCCTGTGGCGTGGTCATTCTTTTGGACCTTTGGTGGCTAAGAAAGACCCACTCTATAATGAGAAGAGGATCTCTCCCGCCTCTGTCCTCACGAGGTAATTTGCTTACCTCCTTGTCCCACTGAAAAATGACTCCATGGAGGTGTGGCAGATCTCCTAATACAATGAAACTGAAAGGCAGTTCAGGTGCACACCTGTTTGCCTGTCTGGTGGACAGTTTTACCTGGACCTTCTCCAGTGCCTTCTGTGCCTCTGGGGTGAGCTCCCGCGGAGAATTCAGCTCCTCTCCCCCTTTCAATAAATTGAAAAGAGGGTCTAGGTCCTTGGTGGTCAGACCTAGCCAGGGCCGCACCCAGGACAACGCCCTACACAGCTGATGGACGTCAGCAAGAGTCCTGATTTTAGTTTTTGTTTCCAATTTTTGCGGAACAATGGTCCGCTTACTGATCTCCAGGCCTAAATATTTCCAAGGCGGCACCCGTTGAATCTTCTGCTCCTGCAGCTCGAACCCTGCAGCAACCAATGAAGAGATTGTCAGGTCAAGCGCATGGGACAGTACATCCTCGTTCGGGGCACAGACAAGCACGTCATCCATATAATGATAGATGATTGCCTTGTCTGCGGCTGCACGTACAGGGGACAGCAAGGAAGAGACGTACCACTGGCAAATCACAGGGCGAGTTTTTCATGCCCTGCGGCAAAACTTTCCAGTGATACCTTTTCCTCGGGGCCTCTCGGTTAAAGGTGGGAACCGAGAACGCGAAGCGCGGGGCATCGTCAGGATGAAGGGGAATTTGAAAGAAACAATCTTTAATATCAATGACTGCCAATTGCCAATCTCGAGGGAGCATTGTCGGGGAAGGCATCCCTGGTTGGAGAGACCCCATATCTTCAATGACATTGTTAATTTGTCTGAGGTCGTGAAGGAGCCGCCACTTGGTCTTGTCAGCCTTTTGGATGACAAAGACAGGGGAGTTCCACGGGGAGGTGGTCTCCTCTATGTTACCCTTGGCTAGTTGCTCTTCCACGAGCTCATTCAGCGCCTTTAATTTTTGTTTTGAAAGCGGCCACTGCTCTACCCAAACTGGAACATCTGTCTTCCAATTCAGTTTTTGGGTAGGGCGCCTCTCAGTGACCGCCGCACAAAAATCCTGTGGGGGGTCGGGAATGTCAATTGTGACTCCCCACTGTGCCATGAGGTCTCGCCCAAGCAATGGTTCCTTGTAATCTAAAACAAATGGGCGGATATTTGCCAATTGCCCATTTGGCCCCGTAATTTGCACAATGCTCTTTGATTGTTTTGCCAATTGAATGCCCCCAACACCTTGAATGTGTCCGGCCACGCTTTGCAGAGCCCATTGTGAAGGCCACTCCCGGGACGGGATCACGGTTACATCTGCACCCGTGTCCAGGAGGCCTTTGATGTCCACGATCTCCTCCCCCATCTGCATCTGGCATTCCTAACTGCGGTTTCGCAGGTAGAAATTGCCTGTACCCTCCCCACCGATGGACTTCCTTCCGTGAGGAAATCAGGGATGGGAATTACCTGGGCGATTATCTGCCCCTTCGGGAGAAAAGCAGGCGGGGAAGTACAATGCAGCCAAACCACGAAGCGCTCGGGATCAGAGTCAACGATCCCTGGAGCGACTTCGAGGTCGAACGGGGTGTACTTACAGTCTCCGAGTACCATGTACTTGCATCCTATCCGATGCCAAGTGCCCTGTTCACTGGGGTTCACTGAAACCAAATGCCAGTCGCTGTCCTTCAACAGCAGCGAGTCAGTGAGTTTTAACCTAAACGGCTCGTACCGCGAGTCGGTGGTTAAAACTGAATCGGAGAGGTCTATCTCCCTGGGTGTCAAGTCCGGTGGATCAGAGTCCAGGGGGACTCTGGTGTCAGTCCTGGCAGACAGAAAAGAAAGGTCAGCTTTGTTTCCTCTTTCCCCCCTCCCCCTCCTGGTCCGGGCCACCCGTTTTGTATCTTCACGCAGGGTGGTCCCGCGCTCACCCCCTAGTTTTTTGGAGCCGCTTGAAGGCTCCCCTGCAACCCCCCACCTCCACCTCCGCCCCCACCCCCACCCCCTTGAGTGGCCACGAATTGCTGAAAGGCAGTCCGCATCGGGCAAGCGTGCTGCCAGTGGCCGCTTTGCCCGCAGAGACTACAACAATCTTTGCCCGCCCGAAAAGGATGTTTCTTTGCCGGCTGCTTCCTGGAGAAACCCTCTGAGTCCAATGCTGCAGCTCTCGGATTGGCTCGCTGCAGCTGCCTTGATGGCTGCTCTGTTGTAGCAGACATGAAGGGAACCTTTGCCTCGCAAACGCGGAGAAAGTCCTGCACAGTGGGCGGAGGGTCCAGAGGCAAGCTAAGGATGGCTGCCCTGCACTGGTCATTGGCATTTTTCCGGACCATCACTTCTAACATGCTTGCCCTTGCGTCTTCTTTCCACACCTGCGTCTCAACGGCCCTCGTCATCTTCTCCACGAAGGCGACGAATGACTCTGCAGGTCCCTGCCGGATGTCGGCGTAGCTTGGCAAAGGCACTTGTCCCTGCAGCCCTAAAAATGCCTTTTCGGCCGCTTGTTTTATTTTCTCCAGCACCGGCGCCGGAATTTTTCCAGCCTGGTCTGAAGCCTGAGCCCATCTGCCCTCCCCACACAGATGATCAAGGGTAATCGGGTCCCCCTCCTCATCGGTAGCAGTTCCAGGATCTCGTAACAAGCCAGGCAAGTCAGTCCGCAACAGGTTTTTCCATGCCGCCTCCCACAGCTGAAACTCTGTGGAGGACATGAGGCAGGAAAAAAGCTGCCGCAGGTCAGATGGGACTGCGACTGTGCCGGCGAGGTTGGCCTTCAACAATCCCCGGAAATACGGGCTTTCCCTCCCGTAATCCAGGTGGGCCTTGCACAGATCCTTAATGATGTTCTGTGAAAAGGGTTGCCAGGTGGCTTGAGTGACATTCCCACTCCTTGACCTGTTATATGTAACAGGCGCAAGGGAAGGGAGCTCACTGTGGCATGGGCTTTGGGTTCCCGGCCCCCCCCCCCCGGTTTCCCCACCGTGGGAACCGGATGCGGGACCGTGAGAACCGGAAGACCAACGTGGCTCCGGCGCGGGCATGGGCGTGGCTCCGGGTGCTGACATCACTCGGGGGGTTGGGACTGGGGCGGAGCTTTGGTAGGGAGGAGTTTGGGAAGGGGCGGAAGGAGAAGGGAACAAGGAATCCTGGGAAGAAGAAGGCGCGAAATTTGCATGCGACTGCACCATGCGGTCGCCGCCATTTTCCGCTTGGGGAGAGGGGGAGAAAGGGGAAACGCCATCTTGTGACGCACTATCTTTTTCGGCGAAACCGAAACGGACTCGTGGTTTGGGAACTGGGTAAGAGGGGGGAAGGGTAGAAACTCGGGAAGCCGAGCCAGGGCTATGCCGAGCCTCCTGAGCAGTCCGGCTAAGACTGTTCAGGCGGGGGAATTCGGATACTTGCGGGAAGCCAGGGCCGACAGGAGAGATTTCTCCTGCCGATCCCCGCAAGTTACCCGTTTCGGGTAAAGAGGGAGCGGTAAAAAGGGAAGGAGAAACTGGGGAAGACTGCCTTCGCTGCTCTTCCTCTACTTTCTGTTTTTCTAAAAGGGCAGATCGAATCTGCATAATCCAATAAATTAATTTTGCCGCGTGTTTGTCCCCTGCCTTGCCTAATTGAAAAAATTTCGAATAGGCTGCATCCCAAAACTGAATGCACACCACTTGTGCAGGGGGCATTTTCGGAAAGTACAGGAAGAGCAGTTTTACGAACTTTTTGAGCTCCTTTTTTGAGAATTTAAACTCGGAGCCCTTCAACACAAAAACCAATAATTTACAAACTTCCTTTTCTTCGGTTGAGAGCTTCGCACCCATTTTTCTCAACCGTCACGCACGCGCACCTCAGAAACTAAAATAGCAAACGAAAAGCAAAAAACCCGCGACTTAAAACCCGAGACCGGAGACCACTTCCCCGCGCCCTCGGAGCGCGGCTAATTCAAACAAAAACCGACAACGGGAAAACGAATCCGTGCCCCACGCGACGGAGCCCGCGTCTGAAACAAAACGAGAAAAAAACCGAAAGAAAAAAAAATGCCGCACTCAGACAACCCGACCCTGGGAGGGCATAAGGCTTCTCCACAGGGGAAACGCGTTTCTTGGCTCTAAAAGAGCCCCCCAAAATTGTCCTAAGGGGAGGGAAAATCCAGCTCCCCTAGGAACCCCAAAATGAAAGGTGAATTTTACTCACCCGTCCGGTGCTGGCGAATAAAAAAGAGGTGCTGGCGGTCCTTCGCCTGAAGAAGACTTTCCGGGCGCAGGAAAGCTGTCTTCTTCTCTTACCAGAAAGCGTACTCCACGGAGCTGCTTTTCTGGTAAGCACGTGGCTGTCTGGAAATCCTGCAGCACTGCGTGGAGGCTTCCAACGCAGGCGAGAATCAAGTCCACGGGGTCTGGCGGTGTTCTCAGACCTTTTTTCCGTGCAGAGAGCTCACGCTGCCACTTCTTTGTGCTTTGCCTCGTGCCGCAGAAGTTCTTGTCCACGTGGTTGGCCCCACGTTGTGGCGCCACGTATGGCGTTTTTACCCTCCGTGGATCACTGATCAGTGATTCCTTTGCCGTGCCCGGCCCCTGGCTAGAAGCGTGCTCAGTTTTCGGTAGGGCCCACTGGACAGATCTGCAGAAACCCCCACGCGGTGGGCTTTCTGGCTTGCAAGCACTAGATGTAAATTAGCAGCTATGGCGATGGAGGAAAAGGAAGGCTCTCTTCTGAGGTGTAACAGGAGATGTTTATTACCTGTCCTCACCTCATAGATGGTGGATGAGAGAGCGAGGCCCCGCCCTGTCCGCCCGCTTAAGAGGACAGGTACCAAGGGGCGTGTACATAAACTTTCTACCAATAGGGGGATACAAAGGGAGGAGTTGAGGGGTAGATTGACACACAAAAGGGCCAATCCCTGGAGAGGGGGGGGTAGGGGATTTCCAGAACCTGTTCCAATCAGAAGCCCAGGTCTCCCCGAGATTTCCAGAAGGGGAGAGGCTTTTCCTGGATGACTGGCAGGCTCCGGGGGAAGGGACAAACATGGATAAATAGGGGGGTTTGGAATAGACCATTTTCCCAACATAAATAACATTAATTATATAAACCCAAAACTTGTGAGCACAGCTCACGCACCACTACAGGTAGGTTCCTGGAGGTCCTGTTACATGCTGGATATTTTAATTGCCAGACCTACATCTGAGCCTCCCGGTGCAGGACCAGGGCAGGGAGTGCTTGTTCCTCAGGGTAGTGTTTAGGATTAAGTCTCCATAGAGGCTCTGGCAAGAGAGCAGATAGTGTGATCTGCCTCTGGGAAGCATGGCAAAGCCTTTCCTGCGGAGCCAGCACAGCCCCAGCTCCCCCCAGTACCCCCCAGCACCCTGTGGCTGAGCACTGGCACAGACATCCCCGCACACCTGCGATGCTCGACTTGGGGCTGTGGAGTGTCTTCATGCTACATCATGGTGTGGCTTAATATATGATCCTAAAAGAGCTCACCTGGTGACATGTTTATCTTGAAAGAAGCAGCAGCCAATGTGTGCTATTTTCAGCCTTGCAGGCTTGTTTTGAGCATCTCTCCTGCTGTTTCTTGAGTTGAAGCCCCAGACAAGTTCATCCCAAAGGGAAAAACAGTGCTGCCTCAGGTGAGCACACAGGAATGTGTTCAGAGCAGGGAAGGAGCCCACTGGTTTGTCCTGACACATTCCCAAACACCAGCTGGGAGACAGGACCCCCAGCAGCTTACCTGGTCCAGCAGCCCTCATGTCTTTGGACAGGCAGGGGTTGTACTGTTTTATGATGGAGATAATGCCAGGCTTGGAACTGAAGGCACCGTGCCCCACACCCTCTCTTCTTGCCTCAGACAGGCACTAGTGATAAACTATTGCCATATCATTTTAAATAGGGGAAGTTTATTAGAATCTCCTGTAAATCAGGCCTGAAATTACCACTGTGGTTTTGCAATAAGCCGGAGTCCTGCTGAACAGCTCATACAGCTTCTGCTTGAAATTCCTATTTTAAAACCACTTTTGCAACTCCCCCATGAAGGCAGCTCGATTTGTAGCTGTACACCAGGACGCAGCATGACCCACCAAGCTGGGAGAGGCTCTTTCCCTTTAATGACAGGTTCTCCTATAACTTAGCAATGTTCCCAGCCGTGATTTATGGGGGGTGCTTAGCTTTACAGTACAATCTTTACTATTTTACAGGGTTCCTTTTTTTCCTCAGTTAAATGTTGTTTTCTGAATAATTCCAAGCTGCCAGTAGGTTTAAAGAGGAGAAAACTGGAATGAATCTCTCCTTGCTTTTATTTACTTCTATTTGAGTACTGTGTTTCTGCATCCATTTTGGAGATTTACAATGGTATTAAGGTTGCTTCTCTCATCCTCATTTTATAGAATTCTGCTGCAATAATTTTGAAAACAAGACAGCTGACAGGAAAATTAGGAAATTAGATATCATGTTCCTGTTCCTTCCAGGGCCCTGATGAAGAAGGGGAGAAGAAAAATCAACTGAAGGCATAATAAATAACACTATATATCCTGGAGTCCCCTCACTGATGCTGGCACCTCCTCTGGGCATCCCACTGCATCCCATCCCACCAGCAGTGCTCTGACCCCACAAACATTGGGCTGTACCTGCAGCTGTTGAGGCAGCAGTCGTCCAAGTGCCAAGTTCACAGGCTAATTGCTCATCTAATTTTAATTGCTAATGGTGGCCCGTGGAGCAGCAGCTCCCTGTGCTGAAGTTATCTCAGCCTACTGTTCGTGTTTATTGAAAATAATTGCCCCAGAAAGAGAAAAATGATGGTGATGAGCACCAGCTCTGGGGACAATGGTGTGGTGGCTTATCATATATGACCTGAAACACCATCTCCATCACCACCAACACCTGAGGGCAGAGGAGTCTCATAAGCTTATGGAGGACAGCAGACAGAGGCCCTCCTGCAGCTCACTGCACCCAGGAGTTGCACTAGCTTGCTCCAGCATCACCAGCTCTCCAGAAAAACAACCTCTAAAACAACCTTTCAAATAATTCATGCAATTGTATGGGCCAAACTTAGGCCTTTCCAATCAAAATGGGCATGCTGATCCTTTCAGAAAGGAGTGGCTTATCTAGTTATGAGCAAAGGCTGGTTATCTCATGGGGGAGCTTGTACCACCAGCAGCCAGAGACAATCCAGAGCATGGGCAAAATTCACTTAGGGAAGGTTTTTGCTGTATGTGTTAGCTGTCACAGGCAAAACAAAAATTTTGGAAATCATTCCAGGTCACAAAGTGACCTATTTCTTCTGATTTCTTCTCATCTCGAGTTACAAAGACAGGTACTCTACATAGTTTCTCCCACTCCTGCACTAGTGATGTGCTGACTAGGAAAAGGGCTTTCCTTGCTCATTTTACCCCACATATGGGATTTTCCACCTCTCTAAAATCTGGCTCGCCATTTTGTGCAATACATTACCCTTGATTCAGGCTGAGAACAGGTATTTTTATTTAAACAGGGAGAGCATCCATTCTGTCTTTCCTGTTCTTTATGGAAACATCCATGAAATGAAGCAACTGAACACTGCAAAATGTTGAAATTGCCCAGGGATTGAAATTCTGAAATTGCATACTTCAAAAAAGCCATTTCCATTTAGCCCAGTGAGTTAGAAAGAGATTTAAATAGAAAGTATCGCTTTGGCTTCATGGGCTCAACCTTTGTACATCAGAAATTATGACTTTATGTTAATATATGATATGGTATGATATACAAATAAACTCAAACCCAACTCTTTAGTGTGTTTTTTATTTTTGTATATTTTTATCCCATAAAAATGAATGTTCAAAACTCATTTAAATTATAATATGAATTATTCTCATTGAGTGACTTGCACTTTGATTTGACACCTGATATTCTGATGGGCAATGGGATTTTTTAATGACATTGGATATAAAATATAAAGATGAAAATGTAGGAAAAAAATGAATATAAATAGCACAACAATGGAGTCAAGAAAAATCAAATGGGCTGGGGCTGCAGTGCAAGGGCCCAGCTGCCCCAGAGAGGCAGCCAGCTGGGCAGCAAGCAAGGAGGCCAGGCAGATGTCTGGCTTCTACTGTTGGTTTTGATAGCATTGATATGTTGTTCCCACAGAGCATCTTGATACCATCGAATCAGCATTTTCCAACAGAAAGTAGCTCATAAAACTATTCTGATGGAAAACTGTTGACCCACTTTACTGGCTGCTGATCATAGAATAATTCCATAGAATTATATTGGAAGGGACCCATAAGGGTCATCGAGTTCAACCCCTGCTCCTTGCAGGACTACCTAACACTGAATCATATGACGAAGAGCATCCTTCAAGTGCTCCTTGACATCTGACAGGCCTGGCGCTGTGAGAGCCTGTTCCAGGGTCTGGCTGCCCTCTTAGTGAGGAAGCCTTTCCTTTCCTGAACTTCCCCTGACACAGCTTCATCCCATTTCCTCCTGTCCTGTAACAGGTCAGCAGCTCTCCCTCCACTGAGGAAGATGTAGACTATGGTGAGGTTCCCCTTGGCCTGCTCTTCTCCAAGCTAAACAAACCAAGTGACCTCTGATGCTCCTCCAAGTCTTGCCCTCAGCGCCTTTCACTGTCTTGGTTTCCCTCCTCTGGACACACTCTGAGCTGAGTGCTGCACTTCCAAATAAAATAAGAAATAAATAAACAAGCCCTCTCCTCCCCAAACAGGACTTTGTCTTTCTCCCTCTTGCATTATAATCAATGTTCACCCCTATTCACCTTCATATCACTCAGGATGGTGCAGGCCTTTACCCTTTCCCCTTTGGTCATGGCCTTTCCAAGCAAGAGCCCTGAACCTATGGAGCTTTTTGGGTCACAGAGGCTGGTTCCTATGTCCAAAATTTTTTGCCTTCCCTTTTCCTCCTCTTGTACTCCTGCAGCCTTTCTGCAATGGATCACCAGACCTGCAGGCAGGATCAGAGGTGTGGGTGTGCAGGGACTTAGCCTTGGCATAGTGGTGCTCCTCATTCTTGGAGCCTTCCTCCATCCTCTCCAGGGCCATGAGGATGATGCCAGCCTCTGGAAAGGAGCAGCTGCAAAGGCTCCAGCACATTTTCCTGCTTAAGGGCAAGTGCTAATTCAAAACCCATCATTCTGTGTATGTAGGCAGACCTGTTTTAACAAGGGCATTAATTTGCACTTATCAGTACTGAATTTCACCTGCCAGTTCATATCACTCTGATACTTATTTCTGTAAAATCCTTCTGCAAACCTCTGCTTTAGGTCTGGCTACTCTGGACAAATCTGTGTCACCTGCAAACTTCACCATCTCACTACTTTGTGTCTCTTTGTTCCAGGTCATTTTGGAATATGCTGACAGTGTCCAGCACAGGCACCTGCAGGATTGCTACTCAAATTTCCACACACTGTAAAAATTGATATAGGACATTTTTCCTAGCCCTTGTTTCCTACATGTAATCAGTCAATAGAAGATTGATCTTGTGAAAATCTAGTCCCATTAAGCCCTTTCAGTGATTCTCTTCTGTGCTTTAGCCCTGCTGGCTGCTTTCTGGTGCATTTGCCTGCTTTTGGAAGCATTAAATAGACAATCTCTGCTTGTAGGTAGTATAATAAAGGTCACTTGTCTTAGTTTATTTTAAGCTTTTTAATTTAATCCCTTCCCATTTCATCTAAATCTGTTTCCTCATTCTCCTCTAGCTTCTTAATTTAAAATGAAATATAGCTGTGGTAGGATGGTTTTTCCATAGGGATGCTGAATTTGATAACAGACAGTACTAGAGCAGCTCATCAGTACTTACATCTCTAATGAGATCCTCAGGAATAAATCAAGAGCTGATTCTCTTCACCTAGGCTCTCTAACTGGTGTCCCCCCGACCCCCCAAAAATAGGACACTTATGGTGCTTCCAAACCTGGTCGGTGAGTCATCACCCCACATGACATGACCAACTATGGTGAAAACTGAAGTCTCCCTTTCAGGGTGGGACATTCCCTTTGCACAAATTATGAAAGTCTGTAGGATTTAAAAGATCCTGATAAAAGCCTTGGCATGAGGAAGCTGGGAAGGAGATCTCAAACTTGCCTTGGCAAAACCAACCCCCCACGACACAGGGCAGGTGGGCAGGACTGTCCCACAGGTGAGTGTTCACCATTCACCTCCCAACCAGCCTGGCAGGGCTTCTCTATATTGACCTGTTTGGAGTGAGAATTGATTTTCATAGAATCACATTGTTAATCCTGTTGGATCACTGAATGGCTGCATTATTTTTTTTCTCTGGCTGCTTGCAAACTCCTTGGCAAAGCTGGATCTTACTCCACTGAGTGCTCAGCTGTGTCCAGAGTTCCTGTTAGAGACCTGGGAGAGATGGGAAGGGGCTATGGCACTGGGAAAAAAGCAGTGAAATACTATACAAATCCTTTCTAGTAAATCAGATTTAATACTTTTATGCTATTATAAGCTCCAGTGAAAATAGTGCAAAAACTCTTAGTAAATCTGTCCCCTAGGTGCCTTATATCTGTATTTATTCTGTCTTTTGAAATTTGTCCATTTACTCAGTCCAGTTTTTGCTTCTGGGTGTTAGTTTTTATCCAACATGATTTAATTTTATACTGGGGATTGGGTTTAAAGCTTGTACCATGATATCTAAAAAAGTTCATTGAATGCTCTAAATTTCTCTGGTTACAAGTATAAATTCATCAGCATGGAAATAATGACATCTTAAACCTATTAAATTTAAAAGATCTTTATGCTCAACCCCAGAGCTCAGATATGCCAGCCAATGATAATCAAATGCCACCCAACCACTTAAAAATTCCAGAGAAGAGAAAATGAGCTGGTTTGAGGATGCCTGTGAGGCAAATCAGGCTGTCAAAATTCTATCATTCCTGGGAGGAATTTACATAGCTCATATTAAACTCACCAGAGCGACTGGAAACCTGGAGTAATTAAATGCTGTGGGGGAAGGCAGGATGCTGGATATGCCTTAGCCAGGAGGCCCCTGCAAAAGGAGGAGGTTCAGGAAGGGTCCCCAAGGAACCAGGGTGCCCTTGGGACTGGGGAAGCTCTGAGCTGGGACCAGTGAAGAAGAGAGGAGCTTTGGGTGGTCAGGGTAGTGAGTGGGTGGATGGATGCCCAAGGGAGAAAGGCAGAAATCTCTCTGGCCTTAGGAAAAACCCTTGGCTTCCCACCCAACACCCTAATTCCTCCCCCTGCGTGGGCTAACAGAGTTTTACATTCTCCTGTCCTACTGCCTCATAGCCCAGCTCTCTGCACACATATTTCTCCCAGATTTCAGAAAGAAAACACTCTGCTTTATTTACATAAAGAGAACTGGGAGCTACTCCCAGACCACTGGTTTGCTCCTTTCTCCATGGCAGATGGCCCTGGCTCCAGCCACTCGTGGCACAGGAGCAGTTGAGCCTGGGAGACTGGAGACAGAACACCATCACTGATTTGATCAGGCATTCCTGGGTTGCAATAAATGAGGGCAGAAGCAGCTGCCCCAGTCCAAATCACTGGTCCCCAGCCCCAGAGCACAACTGCACTGCAATGTTTGAAAGGTGACGGCTTTTGTTTCACAGAGGTTGGCAACAGATAGACTCTGAACAAAGCGTGAGGGACCTTAATTCTCCTCTTATTGACATGACATATTGTAATGGCTTCTTTGGTTACCTATCAAGTCACTGTGTACTTAGAAAGCTTTAATCTATAGATTACTTACTCAATAGACTGTAAAGGCTTCGCATAATGTCATGGGTTTGAGTCGCTGGCCTAATGCCAGCACACCCATGAGAATATAGTTCTTTAAAATGATGCTGTGAGAGAGACCGGGAATAAAGCAGAGCAGGCTCCAACTTAGAAATAGAAAGAAAAACTTTATTAACTTACACTATAAAGGAAAAAAGAAAAGGAAGTAACAAAATCTAAAGTGAAAAGAACCTCCTAAACCACTCCTCCTCCCCCCACCATAATTCCTACCAAAAACTTTCTGAGACAAAACCTGGAACTCCGAGCTAAAAAATATTAAGGGAGACAAGTCTTCCTTGTGCCTTATAGAAAGTCCCACAAGAAACACAGTCTCTTGTGGCCTGCACTCTTCACAAATGACCCACCCCATACAGAGGAAATATGCATTTGAGAAGCCCTCCTTCCACAGACAGTGCTCTCACCACCACCCATGAATCAGAAAACTGCTTGTAGGGTTGTTTTTAAGGATGCTTCTGGGACACAAGTCCCCTCCATTTCTCCCTCGGGGCAAAGGGTTTTGAGAACAGAAGCCTCTTCTGAGGGCACCATCACACCCTCACAATCTTCCGTTCACTCACTCTGGCACTGGCATTTTCACTACACAGTGCCCAACCTTGCATCCCCCTAGACACAGTTTCCATAAGTTACAGGAGCATTAATGCAGTCTCTATGGCCACTGTAAGGAAAGTCCGGCCAAAAGCCACTCCATCATCTCTTCTTCTTATCTTCTGCTGGCATCACAAGTCCCAGGCTGTTTCTCCCATCACTTACAGAAGCCGCAGCCGAAGAAACTTCTTAAATCTCAGATTTAAAGCGGCGCTGGTCGAACTCTCTGGGGAGGGGGCAGTTTAGGATGCAGAAATGTCTCAGTGATAGATCTTCCACCCCTCCATTCTCAGTTGGCCTTGCGGGCTACACAGCTATCTTTTTTTTCCCTCCAGTTTGAAGGAGGGGCCCAGCCAAAGCCAGAGCTCACAGGCAGCTGTGCTGGCCCAGATCCAACAACAGCGAGGCTCAGACAGCTGTGCCAGCAAGCCAGCATAACTGCTGTCCAGGCTTACCCCCCCCCCCCCCGCCCAGGCGCAGGCTGCATAGGCAGGCCTTGGCCTTGGCCAGGGAAGGTCTCCCCTCCCCCTCCACAGCTAGGAGGAGGAGGGGAGCCTGTTCACTCTCTGAAGGCCGGAAGACAAAGAGAACTACTCCACCCCCTTCCCAGCCTGAAGTGTGTGTTCACAGAGATGAAATGACTTTTCATTGTTTCACAGGGTGCCAACCTCTGAACCAGCACCCTCTCACTTCCTAGGGCAGATCAAACCACGACACATAATAGCACATAACAGCTTCCAGCAGTTACAGCCTATTGTGTCATGGGGAATTTGTGTTGATTCCCCCCCCCCCTTAAATCTAACACAAGGCATCTAAGCAGCAATAAGAAGAATAGAAACCCCTTTTCCCCACAAACCAGAGAACTGGATTGCATCCATCACCTCATCCTTGGATCTCTCTGTGCTCCATCTCCCTTCAGTGCAGGCACTCTTTTGGACTCCCTCCCTGTCCTATCTGTGAATTTTCACCGCACAATTTCTCAAGGAATTCTACAAACCTTGAGGTCTTTTTCCCACTACCCAAAGTGGCTAAAACTGGGCAGGAATCTCACAGACACTGGAGGCTGAGTGCACAATACCCACATCCCACTTGTGTTCAGCAAGCATATTAAACCTACTTTCTTGCCCACCTGTCTTACCTGGTAGTGCAAGTGCATTAAAACCAAGTTATAATTAAGCAATATGGAGATTTGTCCCTGTGAATCAATAAGCTCAGGGAATTTGGAAGTATTTGGGGCTGTGGGCAGCTTGGGGAAAGGGTGTGAACAGCTCTCCCTTGTGGGGTGTTTCACCATCTGCTCCCCACTGTTTACCCTGTAGAAGTTGTCCCTGCCGGCTGAAAGCTGGCTAGGTGCTGTGGTACCCCCACAGAGCTTGCCTCTTCCAGCCACCCCCCTGCCCTACCAGCACCCTGCCCAGCCACCCTGGCAACAGCCCACACCCACAGCCCCCTGCAGCTCCCACTCAGGGTTTCAAAGTGAGGAGCAGAGCCCTTAGAGCCACATTTCTGCATCTCTCTGGCTGCAGGGGTGAGAAGAGGCCAGTACTGCTCTGCTAGACAAGGGTGTGGCTGGACTTCGAGCATTTCCCGTGGTATTTTTCCACCGTAACAGATTCCTCCCAGCTTGCAGATGGTTAGTTATGCAAAGCAGAAATAACATCGAATTCAGTCTTCAGGAGTCATCAGACTGGACTTCACTTCTTACCTCAGCCTGGGGACTGGAATGATAATTTGCCTGAAATTAAGGAGTCATTTTTGAAAACATAAACAACATATTGCCTTTTTCTGTTTACAAGGTTTGATTTCACGCCTAAAAAACAAGCCCATTGCATCATCCTGGTGGAGGGATTCTGCAAGGAAGTCTTGGCTGAGTGAGGAAAATCACTAATGCCAGCTCAGAAGTCTTAATTGCCCCAAATGAATTATGAGTTAAAATAGTCTGGCCCAGTTACTAGCAACCATCATACCCATAAGAGTTTGGCATGGCAGCACAGAGGGAAGGCTTCATGTGAGACACCATTATCCACCCTCCCCCTGTTGCTTTTCTGAACAATTCCATTAGGATTTATACTGTTGATGTGGGATTATTTCCTATACTTCTATTTCTTGTTCAAATGTATAGAAATTAATGTTCTGGTAATAATTTCAGTACCTCTGTGACATTAGCTGTCTGGAAGTAAAAATAGAACGTCATTACAGTGTCAGGTAATGCAGATGAGTGTGACTAATAACCTGAGGGTCATTGATTTGATAATCTAATAATGTCTCTGCACACTCAGCTCTCAGACTCACTGAGTGAAGATAAAGATTTAAGCCCAGCTGAAGCTGCAGATAAGAATCAGCACCTCAGCTTTAGGGATCAGAACCAATGATAAGCAACACACGACTGGTATCCAAAAAATTTAAGCAGAGGAAGGAGCCGGCTGGTATCTGCAGCTCAGGCTGCACAAGGAGTCAGATTTTCCATTTCCTGGGGTGACAGCAGCAGGAGGTCACAGCTGCCCACAGGAGACACTTGTCAAGCTCAAAGAGAGATGCTCACTGTCTAGCAAAGGTCTGGCAGCTCTCAAATAGCTGCTGGCCTGCCAACAGTTTGGTCTATGGTTGTCTAAAATGCAAAGGAAAAGCCCATTAATGTCAGATACAACACCAGCCTGGAAAATTCTGGTCCACAGCCTGGAAACAGGAGGTGGAGTGAAGCGAGTGGAAGTTCGACTGGGACACAAATCTTCTGACTCAGTATAGTCTGGGTTATTCTGTCACGCTGGACATGGAAGGAGCACGCTGGACACGCTCAGTCACCCAAGGCAAAAAAGGAGAACTTTATTTACAGTTTCTACAATTTATAGACTCTCTAAAATGAGAGTGGATTGGAGGGTAACCTATCTCCTCTGAATCACACTGGCCAGTTGAACAGTCTGTCAATTTTCTCCTCCTCCAAGAAGGAATGTGAAAAACACATAGTGTTTTGGTAGAAAGTGTGGGAATTCTGACTCCAAGTATGTAAATATCAGAAGGCTTTGAAAAATCAGGGCGACATCTCACCCTTTTTCCGTTAAAAAAGAAAAACGAAAAAAGAAAATGAACAATGTTACAAAGGAAAATTGAACAATGTTTCAGGGTTCAGTCATGGAGGAACCATCAGAGTGATCACTTGCATTGTCTGCATCAGAGTCATCACTCAACGGTTCATCCGCTTGATGGCTTTCAGTTTGGTCACGGTTTCCATCTTGCCTGTTGGCCAGGTTCTGTCTCTGAGGTCGCAGGTCAGGACGGACACAGTTCGAGGGTACCCAGCGTGTCCCAGTATCTGTGGACACACACGCATACCCATGCCCCAAAATGAAAGGGTTGTAGGGACCTTCCCACTGTTTGGTGACTAGATTTTTCACTCGCACCTTTGCTCGAGGCTGATGTGTCTCGTCCGAAGCCTGCAACGAAAGATGGTGATTCACGATGACAGTGTTATTTGAGTTCTGTGGCACCGTAAGATGATTGATGATGTACAAGGCCTTTGCCAACCGACTGTGCGGGGTTTCACCCTGCATTCCCCATTTTTGTTTTTGTAGAACCCGCTTCAGAGTACCATGAGCACGTTCTACAATAGCTTGACCAGTCAGAGAATGTGGGATACCAAATTTGTGTGAAACACCCCACAATTGCAGGAACTGCCGCACCTCCTGTGATGTGTAAGCAGGACCATTGTCGGTTTTCACAGCAGAAGGTATACCAAGAATGGAAAAGGCCTGCCTCCAATGGGCAATGACATCACGGATCTTTTCTCCAGTGTGAGCAGAAGCCCACATTGCAGAGGAGAATGTGTCCACCGTGACATGCACATACTTGAGCCGGCCAAACTCGGCAACCTGGGTGACATCAGTCTGCCAAAGCTCCAAGGCCCTAAGGCCTCTGGGGTTTACCCCTGCCGGCAAAGGTGCACCAAGGGCATGACAGTCGTCACATGACTCAACAATGTTGTGAGCCTCAGTCGCTGTCAACTGAAATTGCTTTTGCAACGTATGTGTGTTCTGGTGGAAGAACTCATGTGATGCCTTGGCCTGCGCGAGTACATCTGGCTGAGGTGCTACCCACGCTGGGTTAGCCAACTTGTCAGCCCTCACGTTACCTTCCGCTACAAACCCTGGCAAATTAGTGTGGCTCCTTGTATGCAGAACATAATATGGGTGAACCCGGGCCTGGATGGCACACCACAGGGTCTTCAGTAACTGAAACAAGGCAGGATTACTGACATCCTTCAGAACTGAAAAACCCAGTCTCTGTGTGATGTCGGCCACATAGGCGGAATCCGTGACCAAGTTGAAAGGTTCCTGGGAAAACTTCTCGAATGCCATGACCGCAGCCTTTAGCTCAACCAATTGGGCTGAACCATCCTCATGACCTTCCACAACCTGCCACTCTGCTCCATCCTTCCAGGTTACAATGGCCTTTCCTGTCTTTCCCAAACCGTCCGTGAAGACAGTGGGTCCTTGCACCGGTTCCTGGCTGCATTTGGGCCACAAAGAAATCTGTGTACTTTTCACCACGTGCAGTAGCTTGTGGCTGGGCAGATGATAAACAATCTGCCCTGTGAAATTTTCCAGAGCACGCTGCATAGTAACACTGTTTGCAAGGCTCCAGTCAAAATTTTCCCGATCAATTGGGATCACGATCTTTGCGGGGTCTGCTCCCATCAATTGCAAACACCGTTGCCGGCATTTGATTATCAATCGAGCAACCAGCTCAGCTAACGGAGTTACCGTCTTCTGCGGCTGGTGGGGCAGGAAGACCCATTCCAAGATGTGCAAGGAATCTGACCATTTGTCATTCCATTGGCCGATGATACCTGTAGGATGTAAATCTGGAGCAGTGATGAACACAGTGATATCAACGGAGGGGTCAATGCGGTACACTTGGCAAGCGGAAACAGCTTGCTGAACCTCCTCCAGGGCCTTACGTGCCTCAGGGGTCAATTCACGAAGTGACTTTAAATCGGTGTCTCCCTTTAACAAATCATACAAAGGAGACAGTTGTGCATTGGTTAGTCCCAAATACGGACGCAACCACATGATGACGCCTACCAATTTCTGGGCGTCGTTCAGTGTTTTCACCGAACGCACAAATTGCACCTCCTGGTGACGGATTGTCCGTTCCAGAATCTTGACCCCCAAATACTTCCAAGGAGGCTCTTGTTGAACCTTTTCTGGAGCCACTTGCAGCCCATGAGCGTGCAAAGCATCAGTCAACTGAGGCTGTATCCTCAGCAGTTCATCCTGGGTGGGTGCAGCCACCAGAATGTCATCCATGTAGTGATATACATGGGCGTTGGGAAACTGCCTGCGAACTCCAGACAAGGCACGGGCCACATACCATTGGCATATGGCGGGAGAATTCCGCATCCCTTGGGGCAAAACCGTCCATTGATACCTCTGTGCGGGCTCAGCATTGTTAATTGCTGGCACCGTGAAGGCAAATTTTTGTCTGTCATCGGGATGTAAAGGGATCGTAAAGAAACAATCCTTCAGATCCACGATGAGGATCGGCCAATCCGCTGGAAGCATGGTAGGCAACGGCATGCCCGCCTGCAACGTTCCCATGCTTTCTATCATGGCATTCGCTTTCTGGAGGTCTTGTAACAACCTCCATTTCCCAGACTTTTTTCTAATGCAGAAGACAGGAGTGTTCCAGGGACTGGTAGAAGGCTCCAGATGACCCTGGTCCAACTGCTCCTGCACTAGATTTCGAAGGGCAACAAGCTTTTCTTTAGGGAGGGGCCACTGGTTCTCCCAGACAGGTTTGTCCACCAGCCACCGTAAAGGAGGCGTAGGACAGTCTGCGCCCTTCGTCGCAGTGGCCCCCATTAAAAATCCGTCCCGATGCGCACCCCCCACGCGGCCAGAACATCCCTCCCCCAGAGGTTAGCCTCAGTCGAAGTAACATGAGGCCGGACTACAGCTGATTGTCCTTCTGAGTTCGTGATGACCACGGGCTGCTGGCTCACGTAGCACTGCTTCGTTCCTCCCAGTCCCGCAACAGACGTCTGCACTGGACTCAAGGGCCACTCTGGGGGCCAGGCAGCGAGCGAGAGGATCGTGATGTCAGCGCCGGAATCAATCAGTCCGCGGAGGCAAATTTCTGGAGGTGTCGCGCCAGGGATGGACAGGGTACACGGCTTTATGGGACGGTCGTCGGACAGGACAGTGGTCCAGTGCACTTGAGGCATCCCAGTGGACCCAAAGCCGCCGTCTCCTCGCGACCGGTCAACTGCCCTGCGAACAGAGGATCTAAAAGGCACAAGTTGAGCAAGCCGTGTTCCCTTTGGGATAGTGACAGGGGGTTTTGATGTGGATACCATGGCACAAATTTGTCCCGTGAAATCCGCATCAATGAGTCCCATGTGCACAATGAGACCCTGAAGGGTGGTACTAGACCTCCCCATAAGGAGAGCACTCATACCATCACCCAAGGGGCCAAAGGCATCCAATGGGACCTTGTGCACATCGCTGGTCTCTAACACAATCGTGTCTGCTGTGCAGACATCAACACCTGCTGAGCCACGGGTGCTGGCTGCGAGTTGACCGAGCAGACCTCCATCGGCTCTGGGACTTGGAGAGAGATTTTTGTCTGCGCGCGTCTCCCCGTCGCGCTTCGCTTCCCGTTTCCCGAGCCCAGCAAGGCCTGACCGTTAACGTGAACAGTGGCCTTGCACGCATTCGACAGATGATTCGGTCTGCCACAGCGACCACAGAAACACAAGGGAATCGTGGACTTCTTTCGCTTCTTCCCCTGTTTCCCGCTGGCCTGCACAAACCTTTTCTGCTGCTGCTTGCCCTGGGGCACTGCCCAGACTGGCTGCACAGCAGGGGCCAGAGCAGGCTGCATGACAGTGGTCATAGCAGGCTGCACGGCAGTGGTCATAGCAGGCTGCATGGCAGTGGCCACAGCAGCCCACTTACGACCTGAGGTGCGCAACCTCGCACAGGCCTGTGCCATCTGGGGGACAGAAGGATCCCCAGGAAGTGCCTCTATGACTGCTTTGCAGGCAGCGTTGCAGTTGTGCCTTGCAAGATGTTTGAGTATATGTCTCCTTGCGTCAGGATCTGCCACCTGTTTCTCCACTGCAGCAGTCAGCCTGCCTGCAAAATGCAGGAAAGGCTTGTCAGCCCCCTGGACAGCTGCCACAAAGGACTCCTTCGGGGCCGCCATTTCAATGGTTTGGATGACTTCTGCCATGCCTGTTTCCTGGCACTGCTCAAGCACCAGGGGGTCAAAGCCAGCCTGCCCATTAGGGCCAGCATAATTGCCTGTGCCCAGCAGTACATCCGTGCTGACCACACATCTGGGGTCCTCTGGACCCCGCATGCTGTTCCACTGCACGGCCCTGACTGCTAAATCAGTCCATATGGACTCGAAGATCTCGTATTCCACAGGCTGAAAAAGAACACGAGCTATGCTTCGGATATCATAGGGTGTCAACAAGTCAGCAGCCAGTACACGAAGCATCTGCATGACCTGGTCAGACCCCAGCCCATATTTGCCAGCCTGATCACGGAGCTCCATTGTAGCCTTCCAGGATAGGGGTTGATAAGTATTGTGGGTGACACCCCTTAGCACAGGGAAAGCCTGGAAGCCCCCCGATGAGGCGGAAGCACCTGTTAAATCCCGTCCCGTGGACCCCACAGGCTCAGGATCAGGTGCCTGACCGGGGGCCAGCTCGACACCACCTGACATCACGTCGCCCGCACCCGCAGAGAAGGGGAGCGCCGGGCCCAGGCCGGCTCCAGCCGAACCTACGCCCACGAAGGAACCAGCAGCTCCGGCCACATCACGGGCGCGGGTCCCCGCAGCCGGCGAACGTCCCAGCGCAGACGGGGGAACGGGGCGCAGAGAGGGGCGCGGCTCGCTGAGCCAGGTCACCGCGCCGTGACCGGGGACAGCGGCGGGGGGAGAGCGGGCAGCTGCGCAGCCCCGCCCAAGCCCAAGGACATCCCCGCGCCGAAAACACCACCCCCCGTCGCACCCGGGGGGGGGCAGCGTGGGGAAGGGGGGGTCTGGAACCGCCCCTAAGAGGACCCCTTTTGCAGCTCGGAGACCCACTGCAGGCAACGCCCCCCCCCGCCAGGTGCAGGGCGGTGCCTGACAGGCCGGTCAGCGCCCCATCCCCGCCTGCCTCCACTGCCCAGGCACGCCCCTCGGGCTGCACGGAGGCAGGCGGGGTTGGTGGAGGTCCTGCCAGGGCCGGCGGCTCCGCCGCCGGCCCCACTCTTCCCGCCCCCAGGGCATGGTGTAGTTGCATAGGGACAGGCGTTCGGAAGATATCGGTTGTAACAGAAAGACCACAGAACTCTCCAACCCCCCAAGATAAGCTATCATCCCCGGAATGTAACCCCCACTAACAACGTGCGAGTACTTTTCCACTCTCCCTACTAACTCAGGAAGTGTGGCAAGACCCCTCTGACGTAGTGAAGAACCCCAGAGTATATAAACTGCATGTTTGAGATAATAAATGCTTGTAACCGTCCACCACACTGGTGTAAGCGTTTGTTACGATGCCCGAGCGACACACAAGCATGTGGTTGCCGTGCTGTCATTTCTAGACCAGGCCACCGCCGTTGCAGAAAGAAACGGCAACAGCATGGGTCGTGCAGACACCACAATTTGGGCAGAGCGTTGTTACAGAGTCCCGCCCAATGAGAGGCAGAGACCGATCCTGGGACCCCTCCCCACCCCCGAATGCCGGGACGCTCCGTTGTTTCTGTGGAGCGGGGAGGGGCGGGGCCAGAGAAGCCGGCCCCACGGAGCCTCCAGTGGGCTGCGGGGCGCCGCCCACGCCCTGGCCGGGGGCCCGAGGGCTGCGCTCTGAGACAGAAACGTCTCCCTTCACAGAACCGCGGGGGGGGGAGGAGGGCTCTGCCTCCTGCCGCGGCTTGAATTCCCCCCCGCCTCTGAAAGGACCTCGGCTTCCCCTTCACTCCCTCGGTCCTCCGGGACGGGAGAACCTGGCCGGGAGCCGAGATCTCTAACAGAGCCTTGGGGGCTGTCAGTCCAGTGAAAAAAACTGTCAACTCTCTTCCAGTGCATCAAAAGTTGTGCGATCTCGACGTCACAGTCAATAGAGAGGGTCTCAAGGAGGTGTTCACCAAGCAGAGACCACGCCTCCCTGGAGAAAGCCTCCTTGGGATCTGAAAAGAAACCTTGGCCTCTCGCCCATCGGAAGAGCTCCTCAAAGCCACCCTGGGAGACAGAAACCTGTCTCCTTTCCAGCAAATCTCTCCAGATATCGAGGACCAGTGAGTCCTCCCGAAAAGACACAAGGGTTGGCATGTTTCCAAAAGCTGCAGGCAAAGTGCCAAGCGGCCACTACACAAGCAGGGAGGAGAGGGGGTTAAGAATCACAGGTCTCACCCAAAGTGCCTCACACTCCGATGAGCACCAAACGCCGTTCTCACGAGGGGTCACCAATTGTCACGCTGGACACGGAAGGAGCACGCTGGACACGCTCAGTCACCCAAGGCAAAAAAGAAGAACTTTATTTACAGTTTCTACAATTTATAGACTCTCTAAAATGAGTGGATTGGAGGGTAACCTATCTCCTCCGAATCACACTGGCCAGTTGAACAGTCTGTCAATTTTTTCCTCCTCCAAGAAGGAATGTGAAAAACACATAGTGTTTTGGTAGAAAGTGTGGGAATTCTGACTCCAAGTATGTAAATATCAGAAGGCTTTTGAAAATCAGGGCAACAGTTATTCATTCAGAGAAAAGCTGCCACAACAGCTACCAAGCTCCTTACAGAAAGCTGCAGAAAGTATCTCTTTCCTTTGAGAGCATCCCTTTAGCCAGGCCCATTCTCTAGCTTCTCTGATCAGCGGTGCTGGGTCTGGCCCCCCATATTGCTGATGGATGGTGGTAAAGGTGTTGCTTCACCCTGGCAGACCCTGGATGAGCTGGGAGATGGATCGCACCCATAGAGTATGAAACCACACAGAAATGCCTGCTAATGAGACATAACCCCAAGTTTATTATAATTTGGTTGGAACAGGGACAATTGATCTTCTCAAACTGCCTGTGAAAATCCCATTTCCCAGCAAGGCACCTCTAGGCTTGGCCAGTTTGAGCTCCATGTGCTTTATTATTAACGCAGAAAAAATTTCCTGTATCTGGGACTGTGCTGGCACAACAGAGGGCAAGTGTACTTTAGGCAAAATCTTTGACTGCAGGAGCTTCAAGCCTCTTACAGTGATGAAGGCTGTGCAAATAAATCAGCTTTTTTTTTCAGATCATGCTCTGAAGGCCTCATCAGTCTTCCCCAACACCACTTCATCTCAAGTATATTTACTTGTTTCCAGTTAACTTCACCCAGATAACAGGAAAACTCCCTGGGGAGTTACTATAGAAACACTCGATGGAGACAAGGAGAGATTGGGGCAGCAGAGCCCAAAGATACCGTTAAGATTAAGGGAGATTTTAACTCCCACTCTGTAAATATAATTTCCCTGGAAAAGTTGCAAAAATAGGAGTTAAAATGGAAAATGTCCTGCATGGTTAGTAATGTGGTGACTGCTGATAACTCCACTCCCCCATGGAGATTCACCACCATGAAGTAGTGGAAAAGACTTTCCAGGGATCCTCTCTGAAGGTTTCCAACCTCAATGAGATTCTGTTTAGTCTCAAAAGGACATGTGAATCCCATCTGCCAAAAGATGGCTAAAATGTGCCCAGATGTTTTCCAGTGCCTGGTGACATTGATAACCCTTTAAGCAAAGCAGTGTCCTTCTGCATAATGGTCTGAGAAGGATTAAATGCAAGAAAGAAATATAACAAGAAGTCAAGGAGCTACCTACCATTAGCAGCTGTAATATATGATCTAGAATAAATTCGTGCTAAGAAATAAAACAAATACAGCATCTTTATATAGAACCAAGTGACGGGAAGGAGCAATACACACAGGATGAATTCCTGTCTCAAAAGATCTTTATTTGATTATTTCCGTCTAGTGAGACCACAGAAATATGCATTAAAAGATAAATATTCGTTGCCAGGACAAGATATTTGAAGGGATTATCATCTAGCAGGATGTCAGAAATCTGACTATTCTGGGAAAAGACTCTTGTTAAAGAAAAGACATGCATGAATATGTGAAGAAGGACAAGATCGCTGAAAGAAAAACAGGAAGACCCCCCCGGAATCCTGCTAAGCCTGAAAACAGTATAAAAAAGGACCCTGTGAAATCAGTACCTCATGAACTACAGGGATACGGAGCTGTCCTATCCCAGTTCGCCCAGCGCCGATCGTCAGGATCGGAGATGAATTTGCTTGTGGCTTTTCCAATTTTATTTTGATTTTTAAAATAAATTCCTTTAAGTATTAAATTGGCTGATTTCATTTATAACAATTTGGTGACCCTGACATGATCCAATTTCGGATCTGCAGATCCCCTCCTCCGACCGGAAGGTGCCCCGCTATTAAGCAGTCTGGCGGTGTGGGGGACCAGCAGAGCCTGTTGGATTTTGAACAAATTGAGGTGGAAAACCACAAGCAAAGGGAGAGAAACGAGCTCGGAGCTCCCAGAGGCTTATAGAGGACCAAAAGGAGGCTCCTCTGAACCATGGCATTTGAATACTCATAATTCAACGTGCACGAAGATCCACGCAGGAAAAAAGAGACCGTGAGTACTGCGGGGTTGAGTAGTAGAGTGTGGCTCAGCATATGTATGAGACGTGATTAACATAACTAAGTGAGTGCAGACCTCCGATAAACCGCAGTTCTGGTATTTCCCACGAGGGAGCCGGTCAGTAAAGGAGGGAAAGCGAATCTGAAAGGGGGGGGCTCACTACTTACGTAAAATCCAAAAACTTGGGTTCAGACATTAGCCACGAGAAGGCTAAGAAGGGAATGATAAGCCCTTTTTAGTCTAGGACCAGGGTCCGGGAGAGAGCGAAGACAGGAGAAAAAACAGGGGAGCTCATTACCAAATCGAACGCCGTGGGACAGTCCTCCATCGGTCAGTAGAGTGGTGATAAATTAGTTAAGCATGATATGTGCCAGCTAGAATTAACAATAAGTGTGTGTGTGAAGCTGAGTTGTAAGGAGAAAAGTGATCAGGAGTCAGAATAACAAAACCTAGTGAAATGGGACAGAGGAAGAGTAAAAACCAGGGAAACACCCAGGAAAAACCCTCAGGGAGAAAAGAGATTGAGACTGACATAGCAGAAATTCCACCAGACAGTCCCCTAGGTTTTTTGCTGGAAAACTGGAAAGAATGTCCCTTGAGAGAAGGGAAATCAAAGGAGAAAATTATTCATTTTTGCATGGATGTGTGGAGGGGATAAGAGATTAGGAGTCATTTGATTTGGCCTGTATTTGGGACATTTGAGGAGTGGGCATGTCGAGCCCTGAAAGCTTATGTAAATAGCAAGGAACCATGGAATCAGGAAGAGAATGACTATGCTAAGATATGGGTGGGATCAGCAGTTCGGTTATTCACAGTAAAAGTCAGCAAAGAGGTTAGAACCAAGGGTGAGGCTTGGGACCCCTTGGACTATTTACCACCCACATATCTGATGCCGGCAACACGCATCCCCACTGCCACCCCCACCACTGCAGGCCCTGCAGCCTCAACCCTCACGTCCGATCCCTGTGCCCCTGTCCCAGTCCGTACAAATGCCACAACCCCAACCCACATCTCAGCCTGCAGAGGCTACGGGATCAATTGCCCCCCCCCCCCCCCCCAAGGTTATTCTTTCTCCTCCTGTGGGAAGAACACGGAATAAAACAAAAGAAAAAATTGATAGCAAAAGCAGTGAGGGAGAAGAGGAGGGAAAAAAAGGGGTGCAATCTTCTCCAGTTGAGAGAAATACCAACCTAACCGGGAGTTCTGGGAGTTATTGGATATGTAAATGTGCCACTTAACATCGGGACATCAGGGCTTTCAGAAAGGAGAAGGGAAGCCTAATGGATGATCCCCTGGAGGTGTCAGACTGGTTAGACCAGTTTCTGGGAACCAGTATTTACACATGGGATGACTTGCAAGTGATATTGAGAACTTTGTTTACTATTGAGGAAAGAGATGATAAGGCAAGCTGACATGCGAGAATGGGAACACCGAAATCCGCAGGATCTATCCAGAGATCAGAAGTGGCCAAACGAAAGACCTGGGTGGAATGCAAAAACAGAAGAGGGTCTGCGAAACATGGTTGATTTAAGGAACATTATAATACAAGGAATTCAAGAGGCAGTGCCCCGAGGGGAAAACATTAGCAAGGTTTTTGGAGAATGCCAGGGGAAAGACTGTGAGAGTCGGCCCGAAGACCCTTTTACATGTCTCATGTTTTTTGTCGTGGAGACTTTGAGGGGGGAACGAGAGGGAAACCTCAAGAGCTGATGTAACTGCTACCAGAATTGCCATTTTGCCCAGGTGTGTTTGCTTGGGAACAGAGTTCCCGGACATACATCCTGCTGAAACAATGGTAGTCATAGTACGCTACACTGCCCCTGGACCACCTGTGCCTGAGGTGCAGCAGGATCAGCTTGTTCTGTTCTCCCCCCCTTGCATTGTGCGTTGGGCCTAGACTCATGTGATTTCTCCCCCACTCTGGCTGATTGCCTCTCGCCTCGGAAAGAACTATATATTCAGCTTCAAAGGAGACCCCCTTCGAGGACCTCCCCACAGAAGACCAAATCTATCAGCTCCACGAGGGTTCTGCGGCGTCAAATCTATTGGCCACGAGCCACGAGGATTGCGAAGGCGAACCTATTGGACAGCTGCGAGGATTCTGTCTCTCTCACTGTGGTAATTATCCTATCTTTCTTATCTCTCCTTTTCTGTCTTGCTTTCATCTATATAGCTATCTTTCCTCTGTCTCTTTTTCTTGTTATTGCATATCATTTTGGTGGGTATATTAAATAAAGTATATCAGTGTCTTGGTTTTGAAAGAAGACAGGTATCTGCTAAAGAGAGGCAGGGCCTCTCTTGGGATGGATAATTCAAATCCCCTTCCCTCAAATTATTACAATTTAGAAAATTAAAACGGCTCTCAGGCAGAGATATGGGGATAGGAATAACAGTTCTTTACTAATAGGTATAACAAGGCCAACAAACAACAACAACTACAGCAATTAATAGCGAAAACAGAACCAGGGACCTTGATGGAGCTTGGTCCTACAAAACTCGAGGCAGTCTGGTCTCTGGGGACTCCAAGAAAAAAAAGGTACCAAGCTGGAACGGTGAGAGATCCCGGGCTGGTGGATCGGATGAAGTTCAGAGCTCCGTTGGTGGTCACTGGAGGGCAGGGATGTCTAGCAGGGAGGCCAGTGCGGGCCCACGGTGCAGAGCAGCTCTAAAACAGCGCCGAGGCAGTGGGACAGGGCTGAGCCAACTCCAGCAGGGCAGCAAAAGGAGGAATCAGGATCTTCCTGGGCACACAAGCAGATGATAGCAGCTCTCTTCAGGATCAGATCCCGGTGGTGCCAGTGAGAAGCTCACGCAGCAACGGCAGCCCAGTCCGCTCCTGACGCAGACCACACTAAAAGTGCAGCTGCCCCCCAGCCCTCGTCTTCCCCCCCCCCCCCCCCCTCGGGGGAAACTCCTGGAGACAAAGGGTGTAGCCAAGTGCCAGTCTCCACCCAGCCTCCATGCTTTGTTCCACCGAGCACCGACAAGCACCCAGCAATCAGTTGCCCCACAACTCCTGGGAAAAAATTCTATAGGTGAAAAAAAAAAAACCCAAACAAGTCTAACCCCCAACAATCAGTTTTTGGTGGATATATATTGAATAAAGTATAGTGATTTTTTTGTTAAACAGCATTTTTTGGTCTCCTTTGTGTTATAAACAGGGCAGGAGATTTTTCTCCTTTTAAAAGCCTTTATTGTGATCAGCTCAGGGTGGGGGCCCGACGGGTCGAACACACGCCGCCGCTGCTCCCAGAAGTATCTCGGAGGCTGAGGTGTTCAGCAACTTCGTCCACTCGACTGCAGGCTGCTCTCAGAAGCAACTCGGAAGGGAGGTGTGCAGCAGCCTCATTCACTCGGAATGCAGGCAGGTCAGGCTCAGGGTCCTCACGGCCGCCCCGTCCTGTCCCGAAGGCTTGCTTGGCTCTGAAATTCTAGGGAGTCCCTCTCTGGGCAACGTCTCTGAGAGTCAGGGTGAGGGTGAAAACCGCTCAGCTTTGGGAGGAGGCAGCCTCACTCTTTGCATGGTCCATCCATGTGTCTTGGTGGCTCGGTCTAATATGTTTTTCTGGTCCGGAGTAATAATTTCTTTTCCCAGCTGGCACTGCATCTCTCCTATTTGCATGTCTGCTGGATTTCTCTCCTCTTGGCTTCTTTGGTTGCTATGTGGGTAACCAGGGGTAGCCAGGGGGTTCGGCTCGGTTCGAAGGTATAGCAGAAAGAACAAAAGAGGCGATTAACAGGGTGGGGGTGACACATTTAACAAGGAGCCCTGGGCTAACAATGACTTCATTGAGATAAACAAAGTTACTTTGTTTATCTCAATCCCCCCTCTAATTCTTTGATCGGGTTTAGACCCGCATCAATTTGCTACCTTGAGATCTTGAGCATAGATCTTAACTTTTGGAACTTGATATAAATTTCTTCTCTAGGAATCTATCTGGTTACTGTGTCTTTAATCGCTAGGTAACGCTCGTAGGCTATATTCTTTACTGGTGTGTTAAATCTTTTTCTTCTCTACAAGATAAGTTCTTTACTTATTACTTTAGTCTTTAAGTTCTATTGCTCTTGCTTTCTCATCTTTATGGATGGAAGTTCTGGCTTACTTTGTCTCTACTTGAATAGCTCTAATGGTCTTAAGCTGCTTCCTTCCCATGGCTAGAGGTCTGTTGTTCGAGTGTTCTCCCATACTTAACAATTGGTTATGTTTAATTCTTTCTACTAAGTTTACAAATTAATTCTTTCTTTTAGTATTTCTAATTTATTACGTCTATGAGGTTATTTGATTTTTTTTTGTTTTGTTTTGTTTTGTTTTTAGTAGGAAAAGCTTCTACTCAGTGGGTCAAGTGGTCAGCTATGACTAAAAGGTGTTCGTAGCTCTGCAGTGAGGGCATTTCTGTAAAGTCTATTTGTATACTTTGGAATGGTCTTTGAGCTAATTCTCTCTTTCTCGGTTCAGCTTTCTTCATCACTTTTTGACAAATTAAACACCTCTTAGTGATAGTTTTAGCTAAACTATACACTCTTAAGCATAAATTCTCTCTTAAGAAATGATCACATAGTCTTTGCATACCCCAGTGTGCTGACTTGTGTAGCTCGGCGGGTATTTTCCTGGCTAATGGTCCATTTAGAAACTGACGCTCATCAAGGGTCAACTACTTCCCTGCCTCCTCTGGGTGTAATCCCAACTCCCTAATTGCTCTCATCTCTCTGGCACTAAAGATGGGCTCTCCCTTCTCCAGATGCTTCTCTTAGCTTGTGGATTTTCACTGTAACACTAGGTCTAGGCCCTGCTTTGTCGGCTAGCTGATGTCTTCTTACTTCTAGAGTATTGCTCTTCTGATGTCCCTCTACAGACTACAGCTACTCTGGCCAGCTGCTGCAAGGCTTCTAGAGCTGGTCATACTAGATTCTCATGAATTACACTCTTATTATTCTTACTTCTTCTGCAGAAAACAGTATATTTAGAATCAAATTCAATTCACTCTAAGTATAAATATTTGGCTTTAAAAATTGGTCTACCTGGTTTGATATGCCTACAGGGTCCTTTACTAGATTTCTTAGATCGTTTTTGAACCCCCTCACTTCTGTTGATGTCAGTGGAGCATTCACAAATCTTACCCCTCCGGCTATCCCTCCTATTGGGACTTCCTGAAGAGGATATAACTTCTCTACTCCTGTTATCTTTGACTCTGTGTTGTGGTACAGGTTATTGGATATATCAGGAGTGCAGGTTGTAGGGGTTTGATGGTTGCATGGGGAGGAACTTGAGTTAGACGGGGATAGACTCAACTCGCAGTTGGGAGAAGGTATAGGGACAGTGGTGGATGAAGGAGAAGGGACTGAGTTGGTTGCAGAGGTCATGGAAGACAGAACTGGGGAGACTAGTGATGGGGTTAAGGGAGTGGTTGGAAGCATAGGAGGTAGGGGACTTGGACAGCTTGAGATAGGAGTGTTAGGTTCAGGTGGTAGAGGAATGGTAGCTGGAGTTACAGCAATTGCTGCGGAAGTTTGGTTAATTAGGGGAGAGCACTTCTCATAATTGTCATTTTCTCCTTCAATTCTGTGGTTTTTCTCTTGTAGTTTACAGACCTTCATCTCCTTGTCTCTTCTAGCGTTCTTTAGCCAGCAAGCAGCATACTCTAATTCTTCTAAATCAGGGTCTTCCTTTGCTTTCAAATATTCATTCAACTGTCTACACATCCATCTATCCTGTGTTCCTACCCAAGGCCATTCTACCTGTAAATCTAATTCTGGCCAAACCTCTACACAAAAGTGCACGATCTTTTCTTTGTCTAATTCTTTAGTCACTTCCCAAATGTCCCATTTAGCTAGTAACCTTCCCAGGGGACTATTGGAAGGAATATTCTTAACCCTCTTCTCTTCGTACTTGCGCTTTTGCTTATGTAATTTCCCATAGCTTAGGCTCTAAATTAAACTACGAAGGTGCCCCTACCCAAATAGAGACTCAACTACGCAAATTAACAGATGAGCAACTCAAATTCTGAAATCTCTTAGGGTTAAAAGTAGTGGCACCCAGAAAGCGTATCCACACTTGGGGACACCCCCGACCAGTGCCTGCGCTGGCACCCGGAAAGCGTATCCACACTTGGGGACACCCTCGACCAATGCCTGCGCTGGCACCCGGAAAGCGTATCCACACTTGGGGACACCCCCGACCAATGCCTGCGCTGGCACCCGGAAAGCGTATCCACACTTGGGGACACCCCCGACCAGTGCCTGCGCTGGCACCCGGAAAGCGTGTCCACACTTGGGGACACCCCCGACCAGTGCCTGCGCTGGCACCCGGAAAGCGTGTCTACACTTGGGGACACCCCCGACCAGTGCCTGCGCTGGCACCCGGAAAGCGTATCCACACTTGGGGACACCCCCGACTAATGCCTGCGCTGGCACCCGGAAAGCGTATCCACACTTGGGGACACCCCCGACCAGTGCCTGCGCTGGCACCCGGAAAGCGTGTCTACACTTGGGGATACCCCCGACCAGTGCCTGCGCTGGCACCCGGAAAGCGTATCCACACTTGGGGACACCCTCGACCAGTGCCTGCGCTGGCACCCGGAAAGCGTATCCACACTTGGGGACACCCACGACCAGTGCCTGCGCTGGCACCCGGAAAGCGTATCCACACTTGGGGACACCCCCGACTAATGCCTGCGCTGGCACCCGGAAAGCGTATCCACACTTGGGGACACCCCCGACCAGTGCCTGCGCTGGCACCCGGAAAGCGTGTCTACACTTGGGGACACGCCCGACCAGTGCCTGCGCTGGCACCCGGAAAGCGTATCTACACTTGGGGACACCCCCGACCAGTGCCTGCGCTGGCACCCGGAAAGCGTGTCTACACTTTATTGTTCTGCTACCTTCTAGCAGGGGAGGGGGGTCTGCCTTATACTCTGGGAGACCCCTCACTCACAGTTTTCTTACACTTCTCTTTGTTCCCAGCCAGCCCCCTTATGGGAGTCTAGAACCTTGGTGCAATAAGGGGGGTCGACACTTGCCCTGAGGATCTGAGCTGCTGGCTTTTTGCCTCAGTCACACCTTACTCTTGCCTCGGGGATCTGAGCTGCCGGCCCCCTGTCCCACTCACACTTTACTCTTGCTCTGGGGATCTGAGCTGCCGGCCCCCTGTCCCACTCACAGTCACTCTTGCTCTGGGGATCTGAGCTGCCAGCCCCTGTCCCACTCGCAGTCACTCTTGCTCTGGGGATCTGAGCTGCCGGCCCCCTGTCCCATTCACACTTCACTCTTGCTCTGGGGATCTGAGCTGCCGGCCCCCTGTCCCACTCACAGTCACTCTTGCTCTGGGGATCTGAGCTGCCAGCCCCTGTCCCACTCGCAGTCACTCTTGCTCTGGGGATCTGAGCTGCCGGCCCCCTGTCCCATTCACACTTCACTCTTGCTCTGGGGATCTGAGCTGCCGGCCCCCTGTCCCACTCACAGTCACTCTTGCTCTAGGGATCTGAGCTGCCAGCCCCTGTCCCACTCACACTTCACTCTTGCTCTGGGGATCTGAGCTGCCGGCCCCCTGTCCCACTCACACTTCACTCTTGCTCTGGGGATCTGAGCTGCCGGCCCCCTGTCCCACTCACACTTCACTCTTGCTCTGCGGATCTGAGCTGCCGGCCCCCTGTCTCACTCACACTTCACTCTTGCTCTGGGGATCAGAGCTGCCGGCCCCCTGTCCCACTCACACCTCCCTCTTGCTCTGGGGATCTGAGCTGCCGGCCCCCTGTCCCACTCACACCTCTCTCCTGCTCTGGGGATCTGAGCTGCCGGCCCCCTGTCCCACTCACAGTCACTCTTGCTCTGGGGATCTGAGCTGCCGGCCCCCTGTCCCACTCACACCTTCCTCTTACTCTGGGGATCTGAGCTGCCAGCCCCCTGTCCCACTCACAGTCACTCTTGCTCTGGGGATCTGAGCTGCCGGCCCCCTGTCCCACTCACAGTCACTCTTGCTCTGGGGATCTGAGCTGCCGGCCCCCTGTCCCACTCACACCTTCCTCTTACTCTGGGGATCTGAGCTGCCAGCCCCCTGTCCCACTCACAGTCACTCTTGCTCTGGGGATCTGAGCTGCCGGCCCCCTGTCCCACTCACACCTCGCTCCCTTTATCTCACCAATCTGTCGCTGCTCTTTTGCTGATCTAGGTCCAGGTCACCAGCGATTCCTGAGGGTCCCTCGAAGCAGGCAGCCGTCGTCTCCGGGGGTCCTCCCGTCACCAATTTATCTCACCAATCTGTCACTGCTGATCCAGGTCCAGGTCACCAGCGATTCCTGAGGGTCCCTCGAAGCAGGCAGCCGTCGTCTCCGGGGGTCCTCTTCAGGCGTGGTGATCCCGGACGAGCCCCCAGCTGTTATAAACAGGGCAGGAGATTTTTCTCCTTTTAAAAGCCTTTATTGTGATCAGCTCAGGGTGGGGGCCCGACGGGTCGAACACACGCCGCCGCTGCTCCCAGAAGTATCTCGGAGGCTGAGGTGTTCAGCAACTTCGTCCACTCGACTGCAGGCTGCTCTCAGAAGCAACTCGGAAGGGAGGTGTGCAGCAGCCTCATTCACTCGGAATGCAGGCAGGTCAGGCTCAGGGTCCTCACGGCCGCCCCGTCCTGTCCCGAAGGCTTGCTTGGCTCTGAAATTCTAGGGGAGTCCCTCTCTGGGCAACGTCTCTGAGAGTCAGGGTGAGGGGTGAAAACCGCTCAGCTTTGGGAGGAGGCAGCCTCACTCTTTGCATGGTCCATCCATGTGTCTTGGTGGCTCGGTCTAATAATGTTTTTCTGGTCCGGAGTAATAATTTCTTTTCCCAGCTGGCACTGCATCTCTCCTATTTGCATGTCTGCTGGATTTCTCCTCCTCTTGGCTTCTTTGGTTGCTATGTGGGTAACCAGGGGTAGCCAGGGGGTTCGGCTCGGTTCGAAGGTATAGCAGAAAGAACAAAAGAGGCGATTAACAGGGTGGGGGTGACACATTTAACAAGGAGCCCTGGGCTAACAATGACTTCATTGAGATAAACAAAGTTACTTTGTTTATCTCACTTTGTACTCTGAAACTAAATACGAACTTAGTTCACTTTGAACGGGTCATAACAAAAGACGAATCTCCTACAGGAGTGGTTAGAAAGACTAAGAAAGGCTTTGCAAATGTATTCAGGGGTTGATCCAAATTCACCAGTAGGGAAGATATTATTAAAAACACAATTTGTGGCGAAATCTTGGGGAGATATAAGAAAGAAACTTGAGAAATTGGAAAACTGACAAGAGAGGGGATTACAGGAATTATTGAGAGAAGCACAAAAAATTTATATGAGGAGAGATGAAGAAAAACAGAGGGTAGACGCATGTGTGTTAGTTGCAGCAGTTAGGGCGGTACAAAAGCAGGAGCGTCCCCAAAGCCACGTAAAGCCAGCACAAACCCCGGGAGGCCAAAAAAGGCAGCCTGTCCCGAAAAAAGGGACATCTGAGAACCAAAAAGACGAATGCCCTGAGTGTTACTACTGCAGGAAAAAAGGATATTTAAGAAGAGATTGTCGAAAGAGGATACGTGATGAGGTCTTTCAAGAGGATTAGGGAAGTCAGGGGCTTTTTATTTTGGGGACCAGGACATCTAAAGAGCCCTTGATAAAATTAAAAATAGGACCCCCAAAAGAGGAAATCACATTTCTAGTCGACTCAGGAGCCGAATGTTCCACAGTCCAGAAACTGCCAAAAGGGTGCACAAAAAGCAGAGATACAATGATGGTGATAGGAGCTAAAGGAGAACCCTTTAAGGTTCCAGTTATTAAAGATGTAGAGTCAGAAACTAAAATTTGTTCAGGGAATATGTTATTAGTAGAAGAAGCAGATTATAATTTATTAGGAAGAGATTTTATTATAGCTCTAAGAATAAGTTTGACAGTACAAGGACCAGATTTAATAGTAAGCCTGTACAAATTAACTGAAGCAGATGAGGATAAAATTGATCCCAAAGTCTGGCATACTCAAGGAGAAGCTGGAAGGATAGAAATGGAGCCCATTTCCATTGAAATACAAAGGCCAGGGGACCCAATTAGAATTAAACAGTATCCCATTTCTATGGAGGGAAGAAAGGGATTAAAACCTGTAATTGATGAATTGGTAAGAAGAGGAACTTTAGAACCCTGCATGTCAAGATACAACACTCCAATTCTAGCAGTATGGAAAGCTGATGGGACCTATAGGTTAGTTCAAGATCTGAGGGCTATAAACGAGAGAACAAAAACCTGTTTCCCTGTAGTTACCAATCCATACACCCTTTTGAACCAAATTTCCCCTGAAGATACCTGGTACAGTGTAATTGATCTAAAATATGCATTCTACAGTTGCCCAATAGCAAAAGACTGCAGGGGATTATTTTGCATTTCAGTGGGAAGATCCTGAAACAAATTGGAAGCAACAATTCAGGTGGACGTCCTTACCGCAGGGGTTCGTCGAGTCGCCTAACTTGTTCGGGCAAGCACTAGAGAAATTATTAAGTCAGTTTGTGCCAGCAGAAGGAACCAAACTGTTGCAATATGTAGATGACTTATTAATAGCTGGTCCAAGAGAGGAAGATGTGAAGACGAGCACTATAGCATTATTGAATTTCTTAGGGAAAAAAGGATTAAAGGTATCAAAATCAAAGTTGCAGTTTACTGAACCCGAGGTCAAGTACCTAGGGCACTGGATTACAATAAGGAAAAAGAAGTTAGACCCTGAAAGAGTGGCTGGAATCATTGCATTACCCCCTTCACAGACTAAAAGGCAGTTATTGGGACTTTTGGGGTATTGTAGGCAGTGGATTGAAGGGTATAGTGAGAAGGTAAAATTCCTATATGAGAAATTGACTACCGACAGAATAAAGTGGTCAGAGCAGGATGAAGAAGGATTTAGGAAGTTAAAAGAAACGCTTGTAGCAGCTCCAGTATTAAGTCTGCCCAATGTGAAAAGGCAGTTCCAGTTGTTTTTTGATGTTAGTAATCACACTGCTCATGGGGTATTAACACAAGACTGGGCCAGAGCCAAAAAACCTGTGGGATATGTGTCAAAACTCCTAGATCCTGTGAGCCAGGGCTGGCCCACCTGCTTACAGGCAATAGTTGCAGTGGCACTATTAGTAGAAGAGGCTAAGAAGGTCACTTTCAGAGCACCATTGATAGTGTATACCCCTCACAATGTAAGAGGCATTTTGCAACAGAAAGCAGACAAGTGGCTCACAGAAGCTAGACTTTTAAAGTATGAAGCTATATTGATTCATTCACCTGACTTGGAACTGTGAACAACTGCTGCTCAGAATCCAGCGCAATTCCTATTCGGAGAGGCAAAGGAAGGATGTAATCATAATTGTGCAGAGGTGGTAGAATTGCAAACAAAGATAAGGCCAGACCTAGAAGAGGAGGAATTGGAGGAGGGGGAAAAATGGTTTGTGGATGGATCCTCATGAGTCATAGAAGGGAAAAGGAGATCAGGATATGCAGGAGTAGATGGAAAGTCAGGAAGCGTGGTAGAATCAGGACCTTTAAGTGCTAGTTGGTCAGCACAAGCCTGTGAGTTATATGCAGTCTTGCAAGCACTAAAAAGGTTAAAAAGAAGAAAGGGACAATTTTTACAGCTTCCAAATATGCCTTTGGAGCAGTACATGCCTTTGGAATAGTACACACCTTTGGAAAGATATGGGAAGAAAGGGGTTTAACCAGCAACCGAGGTCGAGGGTTGGTTCATGAGGAATTAACAAAACAGATCCTAGAGGCTATTAGGGGACCAGAAGCAATCTCAGTAGTACATGTCAAGGGACACCAGGTGGGAACACAATTTCGAACAAGGGGAAATAATTTGGCAGACTCAGAAGCCAAGAAAGCAGCCCTGTTAATGATCAATATTCCGGAAATTAGAGGGGATGAAACCCAGGAATATCCCTCATGTCCCACATAAAAGGAGATTGAAGGATATAAAACACCAGGGGGGGAATAGAAAGAGGGTAAATGGAAGCTGCCTGATGGAAGGGAATTGTTATCCAGAGATTATACAAGGACGGTTTTAAATAGGCTTCATCAACAGACCCATTGAGGGGCACAAGTGCTTGCAGAGAAGTTTTTGAAATTTTTTGGATGTAAAGGAATTTATGAGTTAGCTAAACAGGAGGTACAAGGGTGTATGACATGCCAGAAGATAAACCAAGCCAGAGTACGGCAAACCCCACTAGGAGGTTGTCCTTTAGCATGTCGACCATTTGAAAAAATTCAGATAGATTTCACTGAATTACCTAAAGTGGGGAGATATAAGTACTTGTTAGTAATGGTGGATCCATTAACGCATTGGGTAGAAGCCTTTCCTAGCATCAGGGCTACAACCCAGACAGTGTCAAAAAAACTGTTAGAAGAGATTATACCTTGATATGGTATAATGGACTATATAGATTCAGATCAAGGGATGCATTTTACTTCAAAAATCATTAAACAATTGGCCGATGCTTTAGGCATCCGCTGGGAATACCACACCTTGTGGCATCCACAGAGTTCAGGGCAAGTAAAAAAGATGAATTAGACATTAAAAGCCCAGTTATCAAAACTAATGTTAGAAACTAAGATGTCGTGGGATAAGTGCCTTCCTTTAGCCCTGCTAAACATAAGGACTGTGCCACACTCTGAAAGTGGGCTGTCACCTTTTGAAATGCTTTATGGGATGCCATACGAACATGGGATGCCAGTGGGACATCCAAAGCTGGATGATGGCCAAATTCAGTCTTATTTGGTATCAATTAATAAGAATCTGCAGGAGTTAAGAAAGAAAGGATTAATAGCGCAAAGCACCCCTTTAGGGTTTGCAATACATAAAATACAACCAGGGGATGAGGTATTGATTAAAACTTGGAGAGAAATCTCCCTCACGCCTCATTGGGAGGGTCCTTTTCTTGTGCTTCTAACCACAGATACAACAGTACGAATGGCTGAAAAAGACTGGACACACGCTTTCCGGGTAAAGAAGTTTGAACGCCAGAAGAAGACACCTGAATGGAAAGTGACATCCCCCCCAGGAAGCCTGTCCTAGGTTACAATGTAAGTTGTGCCCAAAGTATGTATTCTATCACCATCTTCATGAGCTGTTAAAACCAGGTGGGGCAGTGTTTCCCTTGCCCCCTCCTTCCAGACTATCTTCTGTTAATGGGCCCATCAATGCCTTGCTGCATGACTCATAGATAACTCCCTCCGGGAGCTCTCTCTGTTTAATGGGCCATCAAGGACTCAGTGCATGACTCAGAGAATGATATCATCCCATTGTGAGATGCTCTGCCCAGGGGGAGGAGCCAAGCATTCCCCCATGGATATAATGCGGGGTTTGGGACAGCACAGTAGCCTTTCCCCACTGGATTCACAGAGGACAAAAGCTACTAGACCTTTCTACAGTATCACTGCTTTGACAAGACCATTTCATCTGGACTGCTTCTACCACCCTAACAGGGTGTCAGGTTGTATTCTGACTCTGTCAGTGTTTTTTTGTACTATTGCATTTATTTTATTTTACTTTATTTTACTTCTTTTCTTTTCCTCTTATTAAATTGTATTTCTGACTTGTAGTCTCTCACTGGTTTTGCTTTCAAACCAGTACACAGCCCTTGCTGCATCTCTCTGCCATGAATTCATCTAATTGTTTCTTGCACCATTTAAGCACCATTTGGCCACCTCAGCCTCCCAGAGTAATGAGTGCCACAGTGGAACAACATGATGGGAGAAGGAATAGCCCACTGGTTTGTGCTGGTGAGGTCCCCAGCTGCAGCTGAGTTCACTCTCTTCTGCATAACCCCTGTGCACTCAGCCACAGCACTCCTTGCCTTGCTGGACTTGAAGCTCCAAAGGAAGCCCAGCCTTGTGGCCTCTCGTATATCTACCAGGCTTAGCACAACTTTAGGGCAGAAAGATTTGTTAGATGGAAGAACGAGACCAGAACCCCAACTTGATTCTTATTAATATTAATGACTAAAATTAGGCATGGTTCACGTTCTACTTTCTCCTGGACCCCACAGCCGCTGCATGTGGACAAAACATCTGGCTTACCTGAACATCTCTGAGGCACTTTGGGCTTTCGGGTTGAAAAATTTTAGCAAAAAAAAGCAGGCATGTACATGTGAGATGTATGTAGGCTTGTAGACATCCCTCCCTTCTACTCTCATTTCTTTAAATCATTTTCTCCTAAAGCCCAATTTAGAAACCGCAGGAAAGACTTGATGTTTTTATGCAAATTCTCAAGTTTACAGAAGTGCTGAGCTGAACTGGGATTTGAAGGGAAGGCTTCTTTGCTATTCCTCCTGCCATTTAAACACCAAGCAGGGATACATTGGTAGAGGTGGCCAGAAATAGATCCAAAACCTAAAAAGTGTCAAAATTGAATTTTGAAGAATAGGGGATTGAGAGTCAGCCAGTGCAGTCTGGTTCTCAGAAATCTGAGTACTCACACAGAGCTTCAGAAAATAACGTTTAGATAACAAACATGGCTGGTGGATGCCTTAACCTTTGATGGAGCTCAAATTCCCTGCCAAAAGTTGTGGGCCAGATAAACTAATATTTTCTGATGAGAAATTATTTTGCTGAAAGTTTCTAGCTATCCCTCCATATCACACAGCATCCAGATATGCAATCACAGCCTTTGCCAGATAAAACATTCCTGCTCTATGACACTCAGCCCAGGCTGAGCTGCAAAAATTAATTTACTCTAAGTTACTGAATATGTCACTGATGGTTTATCATTCCCAGGTTGGTGCGTCTTTACACTGATTTAAACTGGTAACAGCTTGGATCTCATTTTTAATTGCACTTTGAGTCTGGCTGCCTGGTTATTGTATAGGCAAAACTATTGGTTTGCAAATTAGGTCATAAACCACCACTCAGCCAGGTCATTTAGAAGAACATCTAAAATGTCATATGTGTTACTGTCACAAGCATCACTCCTAATAATTGTGTACTCCCTTAAACAGATTTTTTAGCAAGTTGTGTTTAAAAACCAGATTGGAGTTCTGATATGCCCTGACAACAAGGTATTTAACAGAGCTGCGCTGGCTCTGATGCCTTAGCTTTTATATTTTCAGATTCTGTGCTACCTAGGGATGTAGCCTCATATTAAGTGCCATATTAAGCTCCCACTACGGAGCAGTTAGACAAAACAAATCCATTTCTGCTGGAAGACCAAGGACAACTTTCAGCCCAAAAGCACAAACAATGGTAGACTGAGGGGTGGAACAAGAAGGATGGGACCTCACGGCCTGGGGCTGTAATTGGACAATTAGACCCCAATATGCAAATAGACCTAAACTTATAAAACTGTAAAATCTCATGACTGAGCAGCCATTTTGTAACCATTCTCAGCCCACCCTGGGTGCAGCCTTGTTAGGCTTCTGTAATGCCCAGGGTGGATCCTGAAGACCTTTTAATAAATACCAACTTTATTCTCTAGCTTTGTCTAGCCTCTGTTTCAGGTCAGCCTTCCCAAGGCAACAGCTCTAATGTCCCTCTTTTGCATCCTTTCAGGAATAGAAATAGATTCATCACCATCGTGACATTAGAAAACGTGGAGATTGCAGAGACTACATGAAATAAATTGGGAACAGTAGGATAAGTACTTGAATTGACAATACAGGAACCACTGCCTGTCACACCATTGCTGGGAGAACCCACAAAGCACCTCGTTAGCTGTGAGAGCTGAAATTAGAGCTGCAACCTCACCTGCACATAGCCCAGCTAAGGCAAAATTAAGAAACTTCAGCCATGCCTTGATGGGTGATGTTACAACCCCGCTGCCACTCAGCCTGCAGTGTACTTCATCTGCCATTTAAATGTGTTTTCTCTGTAAAAGCCTCAAATGCTGCAGCATCAACGTGTCAGAGTGCCTTCTTGAACAGAATGGCCTCCCAGCCAAAAAGCTCTTGACCTTGTCGGGCTATCACAGGTTAAAAGATCTTAAAGGGCCAAGAGCATATTTAGACTATTGCAAAGGTATTTATTATGTAAATGCATCAGTCTCAAAAGGCTAGAGTTCTACACGCGGCCTTGTGAAATGTGGGGTTGTGTTTCGTGTCAGGTAGAAAAAGATGGCCTTTGTAGTTATGGTTATGAAATGTGTGGAAAAGGCCATAGGGTAAATATAAAAACATCTGTTTAATGAACAAAACAGAAAAAGCATGGAAAGGGGCTTTTGAACTAATATTTTGCTTGCTTATAAGTGAATCATGTGAGCCTATAAGGTTTTTAATAGAAGGTTTGAACTATAGCTTTAGCATATATATATAGAAAGGATTGTAATCACCCAAATAGAAGATAGTGAGCTATTCCAAACTAAAATTAATGATCCTGGGAAGAGGAGATGGACCACCACCTGGAAGCTGGAAAACTGATTTACAGTCCTAAAAAGGAAGACTGAATCTCTCATCTCTGGTGTTTTCTTCTGAAGAAGGAAATCTGGATGTCACCATCACTAATTTGTAGTCCTGAGAACCTCATCATCACAAGAAGTTATTTCTGACCTCACTGATTTCACACCTTTGAAGTATAGAAAATTTAACATCACCAATAGAAATTGATCACAATGGATATAGAAATTAGATTTCAAAAATAGAAATTAGGAGGAAAATAGAAAAACGTTGCTGAGACGTGCTTATGGAAAATCGCAATAAATACCAGCAGAAAATCAACGGTCAGCGTGCAGTTGGAGGGGAAACCCCCACTGTACCCAGTGCTGCTTTGCTCACACTTTACTATTCTGTATTAATTAATAAATTGATTGCTGCTTGATATATTGGCCGAGTCAAGCTCTTTATTTATAACAATTTGGTGGAGAATGCGGGCAATCTCCAAGTTCTTGAGGGGAACCTCTGATCTCAGGGAGGCGCCCCACCTCTGGCAGTTTCTGCCTCTGGTGGCCCTGAGTGACTGGGGAACCTCCCTAGGAGAAAGGACATTTTTAAGGTTAAATTGTGAGCAAAGAATTTTGAGCTCCCGGATAAGACTGCAGTAAATTCACCTGTAATAACTCGTGCACGAAGACCCAGGCGAGAAAGGAGGCTGTAAGTATCGCTTGGTTAGGTGGGATAAGGGACGGGTGTATGTGTGTGTGCTGTGTGTATGAGACGTGGCCTAGCCACGAAGCAAGTGCAGAGTTCTTCTAACCTCGGTTCCATCTTCCCACAAGGGGAGCGGCAGGTGAAGGAACAAAGCGAGTGAAAACGGAGTGAGTGAAGGGATTTTTTTAATAAAGGTCAGGGGCGGGATGCGGTAAATAATTGGGGGGATTTCTTTTTAGTAAATCGGAGGCGGGAAGCGGCACTAGTTGAAGGGACCTTTTATATAAAATCCTTAGCAAGTAAGGAGATTTCAAATAGTATTGAAGTCAGAACGAGTGAGTGGGAGAACACCCGTGGGAATAAGATCGGTCAATGTCTAAACAAGGACCCAGGAACTGGTGTAAACCAGCAAAAGGTAAAGGTACTAAAGGTACCGGAAAAAGAGGGAGCGCTTTACCAGGTATACCTCAGGACAGCCCCCTGGGGTTAATGCTAAAATTTTGGGATGAATGGGAATCTAGGAAGAGAAAGAGTAAGGAGAAAATGATACAATATTGTATGATGGAATGGACTAAAAGAAACGATATGACCCGATAATTTGTATTAGCCAATGTACGGGTCATTTGAGGGGGGGATTTGTAAGACTTTATTTGTCTATTTAATTGAAAAGGACCCTATTAACCAGGAAAAAGTGATTATGCTGTGTTGCAGCTACGAGGCCTACGAGGCCTCCCTGGCAGTCAGTGGCCTAAGATAAAGAAATGCTAAGTCATGATGAATGGCCAAAAGAAACCCCTTGCCACCTTCAGACTCCCTCTTATCTCTCTGTAAGACTACAGGTCACTTTGTACCCCAACTCATTCTATTGGTCCACTTTTCAAAACCCTTCCACCCTATTTAATCCCAAATTTTGCCCTGCTAAGTTGGAAGAGCTGTCCCTGGAACCCTCCGAAGAGAATGCCAATAAAGACCTCTGAGGAACTTCACATGGCTCTTCTCCTCTCTCTCCCTGCGTCTGCCAGGGCATCTTAGCAAGCAAAGCTGAAGTCACTGCGAGCTGAAATTCACTGCTACTAAGAGCTGAATTCACTAAGCTGCTTGCTAAGTTTGCCTGAGGCTGGACATCTCGCTGAGGCATCGGGTTGAGCGGTTCCTCACGGTACCATTCTATCCGGGACACCTACGGCTGTCGGGGTCAGACGATCCTGAAGATCCAGACCTCGATAATGCTGCTTTATGGCACAGGTCCTGGCCTTCTCCTCTGTGTACTTTAAAAATCAACAAGAAAAGAAACTGTGGGACCCCCTAGACAATCTCCCCCCATCCTTATCCACCACAAGTAGCTTTGCCCCCAGAGGCGCCGAATCCAGCACCCCTTGCACCTCAAGCCCCTATGGCTCTGCTCCCGGTACCGGATTCACCACCAGCACACAGAGCAAGAGGCAGGGAAATGGCAAGGGCAGAAAAGGGTGGGGACAGTGATGATGGAGGTGGGGAGGGCCAGTTATATCCATTTAGAGAAATACCAATAGTAAGAAACCAAGGGGGACCAGTTATTGGGTATGTATCAGCACCCCTGAATACTGGAGATGTTAGAGTCTTTAAAAAGGAAATGGGGAAATGACTTGAAGATCCCCTGGGGATGTCTGATAGACTGGATCAGTTTCTAGGACCTAACACCTATACCTGGACAGGGATCCAGTCAATCTTAAACATTTTGTTTACTGCAGAAAAAAGGCAAATGATAAGGCAAGCTAGTATAAAGATCTGGGAAAGATGCCATCAGCAGGGACCCTGGAGAAGTAAAATGGCCAAATGTAGCCCTTAATTGGGACAATAATAATGAACAGGATAGAAAAAAAAAATCCTGATCTCAGGAACATGATTATTCAGGGAATCCAAGAAGCAGTCCCCAGAGGACAAAACAAGGTTTTTAGTGAACACCAAGGGAAGGGTAAATCACCTAAAGACTAGTGAGAGGGATTGAAGAAAAGTATACAAATGTATTCAAGATTAGATCCTGATACATCTGTAGGGGAAGCATTAGTAAAAACTCAGTTTGTCGCAAAGTTGTGGGAAGATATCAGGAAGAAACTTGAGAAGTTAGATGACTGGCAGGAAAGGGGTTTTCAGGAATTGTTGAAAGGCACAAAGGTTTATGTACGTAGAAATGAAGAGAAGGCAAAGGCTAAAAGCTAAGGAATTTTGTGTGTGTGTGTGTGTGGGTTTTTTGGTTTGTGGCAGCAGTTAAGGAAGTTCAGAAAGTGGCGGGGGGGGGCTCTGCTGGGCTTTGTTTGCACTAACTAAACGGGAAATTCCTCCTCTCCCATCTCCCTCCTGGAGATCTCCACGCCGGTCCCGGCAGCATGGAGATGGGGACTGCCCCACGCCGGGAGCGGGGCTACTGCTCCCCCCTGCTGAGTCGCAGGAGTCCGTCTTTCAAGTGTTTAAAATGGGAAAACATGTCTGTAATAGAAAAAGGAAAAATAAGTTGCAGCTAGTCAGCTCAAGCTTGTGAATTATTCGCTTTGTACGTGATTTAGAACTTTTAAAAGAAAAAGTGGGGACTATTTATACAGAGTCAAAGTATGCTTTTGGGATTGTACACACTTTTAGAAAAATTTAGAGGGAAAGAGGTCTGATCAATACCCGAGGGAAGGGGTTAATCCATCAAGAATTAATACTTAGAGTGCTTAAAGCACTGAAAGGACCTAAGAGGATAGCTGTAGTACATATAAAAGGTCATCAACAGAGGTCAAGCTATTTAGCAAAAGGAAATAATATAGCTGATTAGGCTGCAAAGGAAGCAGTTCTTAAATTAGATGAAACCATTCAGTTGAATACTATAACAACTCAAGTCAAAAAGAGTTGCCAAAAAGTTACAGCACTCAGGAGGAGGAAGCTGTAAGAAGGCTAGAAGCAAAAGAAAAAAAAGGGATCAGGGAAAATGGGTACTCCCAGCTGGAAGAAAAAGTTTACCAAAAGCTTATGCTCAAAAGATTCTAAGCCAATTACATCAATGCACACATTGAGGAACAAGGGCCTTGTGAGATCATTTCTTAAAATATTATGGGTGTACTGTTTTTTTTTTTTTTCTTTTTGAAATAGCAAAACAGATAACACAAGGGTGTTTGACTTGTCAAAAGGTTAACAAAAAGATAATGAGGCAAACCCCAACAGGCAGTAGAAAGACACCAATCATTTGAGAGAGAGTTCAGGTGGATTATACTGAATTGCCAAAGATCGGCAGATAGAAATAACAAATTGTTCCCCGGTTCGGGGTTATCAGAGCAATCGATTCCGATCGAGGCTCCCACATTACTTCCAGTATTGTAAAAGGGGTTACACAAGCCATGGGTATTTCCTGGGAATATCATACCCCTTGGCACCCTCAGAGCTCTGGGAGGGTGGAGAGAATGAACCAAACTATAAAACAACAATTAACCAAATTGATGATTGAAACCCAAATGTCATGAGTAAAATGTTTACCTTTAGCATTGCTTAACATAAGAATGCTCCCTAATGCAGATACAGGGCTCTCAGCATATGAAATGCTTTATAGAATGCCCTATTCCCAGGAAGTACCCCAAACATCAATAGTCATAGAAGATATGACTATCCAGAAACATATTCAAAAGTTCAGATAATATGTGAGAGAACTAAAGGGAAAAAGGGATAATTGCTCAGTCTGTTCCTCTAAATTTTAACATACACCAAATAAAACTGTGTGACTGGATGTTAATCAAAAGCTGGGAAGAAGAAAGTCTGTCTCCTAGGTGGGAAGTTCTATACTTAACCCTGCTGACCACCAACACTGCTGACCACATTCGGACTGCAGAAAAGAGCTGGACCCACGTGCCACGAATCAAGGGACCAGTGGACCCACCGACAGAGACACCTGCCGAATCTCAGTGGAAAGTCACTTCTACCCCTGGAGAACTGAAAGTAAGACTGAAAAAAAGACTGATGCATGTTGCGAAAATGCTCATACCTTAGGTTGCAAAACCAACATTTCCCACAGGAAGTAGAATGTCCTACTCCAAACTGTGTTATCCATGGCATTGTTTTAGGTGCATTGAGTGTCAAGAATTGTAGTATAAAAACCTGTTAGGGAGAAGGATCCCTAGTGCCCTTTGTTGGAATTGTTAAAAAAAGATAGAAGAAGAAACTGATAAAATATTGTGGGCTGCAGTAAAGAAGGGATATATTAAAACAAGTGACAAGGATTGGTGGGAAACCTGGGTACACAGAACACGAACCAGGATTGATTTACAGGAAGTACCAGGAGCAAAATTAGAAAGGATAGGGCACAACAAAGACAATTAGATACCAGACGGGTACCAAATTAAAGCAAAAGAGTTGCATGAAGCCAAGCATTGCTAGAACCAAAGACACTCTATAAGTAAATAAGAAGGGGGAGGGGTTGCACATGAATCAGTTTTGTAAGTGCATTTAAGACACCCACAAATAAAAGTGTTAATTAGGGGATATAAAAACCAATATTATTGTACTCGGCACATCTCCAGAGTTTAGTAGTTAACTAGACTAGAGGAAAATAAATAAATTTAGGAAGCAACAACTATAAATAAAGAGTACCATCCCGAACATATAAAAGGATTAAAATGGCTCATATAAACCTCATGAGGCTAAAAGTAACAGTGAGACCAAAGGCATCAGTGATTAAATCCCAAGATGTAAATTCTGCTACCGAGAAGACTGATATCTCGGCCCTTGGAATGCAACCCAAGGGGCCTTGAGAAAGGTAGAGAGTTGAAACTCCTGAGGATTATTTTCACTGTGTTGGTCATTATACCCAAAGTAATGGGCCATGATAGCCTCACTCCCGAGCTCCACGTACTACACAAATAAGCTGCTGGGTTAGAGCCTGTTGTCCTTACAACCTGTGACAAATGTAATCATTCAGTATAGATCAGAGAGAAAATAGAATCAGTATTTATGGCACATTCCCATGTCAGTGCACCATGTTATAATCGCAGCCAATTGAAGATGTGCACTATGGGCAACAAAATATATTAGATTGGAGGGAAAAAAATCTAAAATACAACAAGAAAACTTCTTTTAATGGTGAAGCTGTGCTAATCAATCTTTTTAAAGATAATGACAATCAGCATTGCTTTCAATATGACAGATATTTTTTGTTTTTTAACTGAAGAAGGAGGAGTTTGTGGAAATTTTAATGAGTCTGAATGTTGTATAGAAATTGATGACTATGGGGAAACTATAAAAAATCTTGCTGCAGAAATTAAGAAAGTGGCACATGTACCAGTTCAGAGATGGAATTCCATCCTTCAAGCTTCTTGGTGGGACCAGGTGTTCAGAAGGGGAACTTGGTGGAAGGAATTAGGGTTTATAATACTGTACTCACTAACCGGGGTTTATGTTTTTATCCTGCCTAATTCCATGCTTTATCCAATTACGATTAATCCACTCTGTGATTCAAGGTATGCAGGTTGCAACAGTACCTGTAGACCCTGAACTAGCTACAGGAGAATTTGGCCATTTTGGGAAAACATCCAAGATATCCAAAATAAAGAAACTGAAGAATGAAGACAAAAGAGTTTCTGAAGTTTTGGCCAGGTTTGAAACCCAGACATGAATAAGTAAAATTAATGAAAAATTTATACAAGTAGAGGGGAGACTGTGAAATGTGGGGTTGTGTTTCGTGTCAGGTAGAAAAAGATGGCCTTTGTAGTTATGGTTATGAAATGAGTGGAAAAGGCCATAGGGTAAATATAAAAACATCTGTTTAATGAACAAAATGGAAAAAGCATGGAAAGGGGCTTTTGAACTAATATTTTGCTTGCTTATAAGTGAATCATGTGAGCCTATAAGGTTTTTAATAGAAGGTTTGAACTATAGCTTTAGCATATATATATAGAAAGGATTGTAATCACCCAAATAGAAGGTAGTGAGCTATTCCAAACTAAAATTAATGATCCTGGGAAGAGGAGATGGACCACCACCTGGAAGCTGGAAAACTGATTTATAGTCCTAAAAAGGAAGACTGAATCTCTCATCTCTGGTGTTTTCTTCTGAAGAAGGAAATCTGGATGTCACCATCACTAATTTATAGTCCTGAGAACCTCATCATCACAAGAAGTTATTTCTGACCTCACTGATTTTGATAGTATTAGGGTTAAAATCTTAGCCGCTTAGAATCAAGATTTCAAGGGAAAGTGGAAGGGCTGAGCAGGGGGTGGATGGAAACCAGCAAGCTAGCGAAAATAATAGTCATGAGCTAGGTAGCTGGCTTTGCTTTGTACAAGTTAACCAACTATGACCATGCGTAGGTATAAGCTATTAAGTGTAATTAGCACCAATCAAGGGATAACGTAGGAATAGAGAGAACAGTTCTTTCGAAACTCAAAGTCTTATGTTTCAGTAGAATCAATAAGAAGAATGGAAAATATTGAAGTTAATCATTGATATTTTATGTAACTAAAAGGTATAAATTGTAAATCCGAATGTATCTCCAGAGAACGAGATTTGGGTCTAAGGAAACCCCTGTTCTCTTTTGGGCCCAAAAATAAAAAGCACTGCATATAGCCATGCTGCTGTGACTATATATTTTTATTCCTACGCTAACATTTTTGGTGACCCAGATGGGACTCTGTCGGACAGACCGGGGAAAACCCTGCTGATCACCTCTACGCCGGCATCGAGGATTTTTCTCGAAAAAGAAGTCATCGACAGGGACCCTGGTTCACCCCACAAAGCCCCCTGGGAGGTAAGTGCTTTTTACTTTACTTTGGTATATGGTATTGCCTGCCTGTAAGACGTGGTGAAAACCACGCATGGTTGGGGCTAAGGAATTCCTGTGGTTTGCCTAGGCAACCGTCCATAAGTCATCGCGGAAGCGTTGCAGGTCGGTAATTGTGGTTTTCTGAAGCTGCATAATGGAGAAACTTCAAAGGGTTTTTCACAGGGGCAGGCAGCAATGCTCCTGCCTCACGAAGTTCTCCATTGGGGTGCTTGTTAGCACTGGAAAGAGGGTAATTTTGGGCAAGAATTAAGTAAGTCTAAGTTGATTGATTATTGTAAAAGCTGGTGGCCAAAATATGTCTTGGAGGATGAGAAGGTTTGGCCCAAAAACGGGTCCTTGGATTCTGATACAATCTTACAGTTGCTGCTGTATTGTAAACGGGAAAACAAATCTGATGAAATTCTGTACTTAGATCTGTTTTTCTATCTGCAGAAAAAGCCTGAGTGGCTTTCTCAATGTGAGTTAATGATTGTTAAAGTGTCTGAAAATAATAAGTGTATAAGCTGTGATCCAGAGAAACGTTGTTTAGAACATTCGGCAATAGACAAAACTGTTTATCGAAAAGATGACATAGAGGGCGATTTATTAATAGCTCCACAAAAGGGAAATTCTAACCCTATTTCATCATCTAGTCTAATATCACCTGATCCATTGACCCCACCACCGGAAATATTTTCACCGACCCCTGGTCAAAGATACCCACCCCTCCCACAGGTTCCTGCTCAAATATATCCTCCTATTCCAAAAACCCCAGCTTCCCCACTGATCCCGGCTCAGGAATCTTCCCCATATTCTCCCCACACCCTTCCCCACTAACTGCAGCTTCCCCACTAATCTCTGCTCAATATGCCCCTCTTCCTCCACCAACTCCCATAGAGGGATACCCTCCTCCTCCCCCAACTCCAGCTCAAGGATACCCCCTTTCCCACCAACACCTCCTTCTCCTGCTGCTCAGGCTCATGCCTCCTTGTACTCTCCTGTGCCGCCTTCACCTCCTTCCCCAGAAAATGACCAGGACTTACCAGTGACACAGAGACAAAGGGGGGGTTGCAAAGGAAGTTGCACAGGGAACAGACAGTAGTAAAAGTGAGGACGATAAACCAGTATCTCATTGTACCCAGTCAAGGTTAGCCCCAGCTTGGCCTCAGCCGAAACCACAAGGGTGCATTGGAGGCTGGAAAAAAAAAAGAAATGTTTAATTGCCCCTCTAAGACAGGGTGTGAGAGTGGAAGGACCGGTTTTGTTAAAGTGCCTTTTTTTTTTTTTCCCTTGGAGATTTAGTCATCTGGAAAAATAGTGCTGGGAGCTACAGAATTGCCAGAATTTTTAAGGTGATTGTTAAAACACAGAATCCGGACTGGTATGACATTCAAGTAATATTGGATACATTGATGGACTCAACTAAGAAAGACATGGTCATCAGGGCAGCCGGGGAAAGGGCAAAAGAGGATATGGGAAATAGAATTGTCACGGGAAATCTGGACTATAATTTCCCAGGCGATGATCCTGGGTGGGACCCTGGTGATGCATCTGGAATAGATGTGGTGGGGTTAAAGCAATATCAAGGGTAGATGCGGATTGAGGTCCAAATTGCTATGCCTGGAACTATGAATTAGTCAGGACTGTGTGAAGGGGAAGGGGAGGGAGAGGAAACCGCGGAGCCGTTGGTTGCACTGCTATTGGGAGATAAAGAGGTGGATTTTCTGATTGATACAGGTGCTGCGCACTCGGTCTTGAACAATTCAGCTCTGAGTAAGTTAGAAGGGCAGATCAGGAATAAATCAACCACAGTTGTGGGTGCGACAGGGAAGCAGGAAAGAAGGTCATTTTTGCAACCCCTGGATTTGTGTTTTGGAAGTAAAGTACTAACTCATGAGTTTTTGTATGTGCCTGGTTGCTCCGTTCCACTTTTAGGTCGAGATTTATTAGCAAAGCTTGATGCAGTAACTACCTTTGAGAATGGGGATTATTAATGAAAATACCTGAATCCAAAACTGGGAAAAATTTTAATGATAAAAGAAAGACCAGTTTCTGCAATTCCTAGGGAAGTGGAAGAAGCAGTGATACCCTTCGTCTGGGAAACAAACATACCTGGAAAATTTAAATTAGCACAACCAGTGCATGTAGAATTAAAAGAAGGAGCTAAACCCGTACAGGTAAAACAATATCCAATAAAAATGGAAGCACGACAGGGAGTAGCCAAGATTATTGACAAATTTCTGAAATACCAAATTTTAGGAGAATGTGAATCAGAATATAATACACCAATAGTCCCAGTAAAGAAACCAAATAGAGATTACAGACTAGTACAGGACCTTAGGGCAATAAATGAAATAACCAAGGATATTCACCCAGTAGTTGCAAATCCATACACATTGTTAACATCTGTAAAAGAAATTTATAAACGGTTTTCTGTGATTGACCTTAAAGATGCATTTTTCTGTATACCTCTCGATGACCAAAGTAGGAACCTTTTTGCCTTTGAATGGGAACACCCACAAAACGGGAGAAAAACCCAACTCACCTGGACACGACTACCCCAGGGTTTTAAGAACTCCCCCACTTTATTTGGAAACCAACTAGCAAGAGAGCTGGAGATCTGGACCAGACAAGGGCAAGTACCAAGAAACCAATACCTTTTGTTGCAATATGTTGATGACATACTGATAGCAACAGAAGAAAAGGCAACCTGCATAAAGGTAACAATTGAGATCTTAAACTCACTGGGTATGGGAGGATACAAAGTATCCAGAGAAAAGGCACAAATTGCCCGAGAGACTGTGATTTACCTGAGATGTGAAATTTCACAGGGACAGAGAAAACTGGGTACTAATCATATCCAAGCTATTTGTGCTATTCCAGAGCCCCAGAATCTGCACGAGCTGCGGGTCTTCCTCGGGATGGCAGGATGGTGTCGCCTATGGGTCATGGACTATGGACTAATTGCCAAACCCTTGTATGAAGCACAGAAGACGCAGCCATTCACCTGGGGCAAGCCACAGAAAGAGGCCTTCCAAAAACTGAAGGAAGCACTAACAACTGCTCTGGCTGTCCTAGGTTACAATGTAAAATTGTGCCCAAGGTATGTATTCTATCCCCATGAGCCGTTGGAGCCAAGGTGGGGCAGTGTTTTCCTTATCTTCTGTTAATGAACCTAACAATGCCTTGCTGCATGACTCATAGATAACTCCCTCCGGGAGTTATCTCTGTTTAATGGGCCATCAAGGACCCACTGCATGACTCATAGAATGAGATCATCCCATTGTGAGATGCTCTGCCCAGGGGGAGGAGCCAAGCATTCCCACCTGGATAAATCCAGGGTTTGAGACAGCACAGGCAGCTTTTATTCACTAGACTTCCAGAGGAGACAAGAGCTGCCAGACGTTTCTACAGGAATCACTGCTTTGACAAGACCATTTCATCTGGACTGCCACTACCAACCCTAACAGGGTGTCAGGTTGTATTCTGACTCTGTCAGTAGGGGTTTTTTTTTGTACTATTACTTTTATTTTATTTTACTTTCCTTTATTTTCTCTTCATCTTATTGAATTGAGTTTCTGACTTGGAGTCCTTCACTGGTTTTGCTTTCAAACCAGCACATATTTTTGGTGCCCAACGTGGGGCCCGAGGTACTGAGAAAAGTCAGAATTACAATTTTGGAAAAAAGACACCTGTTCACTATGATGCTCAGCATGTTTACATGTGTCTTGTACCTAGCTCTCTATATCTTTCCGCACATGGGGCAGTATCTACAGATCTTAATGCTCCTATGTAAACCAGGGTATGGCACTAAAATTGCTTTATTGGTCTATTATGTCTATTGCATGATAACCTCCGAGGCAATGAGCACAATTCGGAATATGTACTCAATTTTGTTGTCTTGTCCCGGTCTAAGATGCTTTGTTTGGGGTCTCAACAATCTCACCCAGCCACAGTGGGGAGGGGTAAAGAATGATTTTTTCCAGTCTTTCAGGCCTGATACAGCAGTTTTTAGAAATATTGAGTTCTCTCTGGATACCAAGGACAGCATAATGTTGTTAGTACTGCTTTGTCTTCTCTGCACAGCCTGCACCATGCTTAAAGCGCAGCGTTTTCTTGAGGCAGAGGAGAAAAGAACCAAATGCACAGCAACAGCCTTCGTGTCTACACAGATTGTCACAGAGGAGAAAAGAACCAAAAGCCAGGACACAGTGTCCGAGTCTACGCAGACTGTTACAGAGGAAACAGAAGCCAAAAGCAAGGCAACAGTGTCCGCATCTACACAGACTGTCACAGAGGAGAAAGGAACCGAAATCAAAGCAACAGTGCCCACGTCCACACAGACTGCCACAGAAGAGAAAGAAGCCACATGCAAAGCCACATCATCTGTGTCTGTGCAGGTTGTCACAGAGGAGAAAGAAGCCAAAAATGCCAGCATTTCCACACAAACCATCACCGAACTGGAACAGCCTAGACCGGTAGCAGTGGCTCCCATTCAGAAGAAGAAAGCAAAGAGCAAATCAGTCCGCACAGTGACTGACGAAGATGCAACAGGACCTTCGCACTCAGCAGAAGAGACAGAGCCAGAGATCATCACTTGCTCTCTGTCCCTGGGTGAGCTGCGTGACCTGCGGAGGGAATTCACCCACCAGACAAACGAGTCCATCCTGACCTGGCTGCTCCGCATCTGGGACGCTGCAGCCAATGACACCATTCTGGATGGAAGTGAGGCCAGGCAACTGGGATCACTGTCCCAGGATGTGATCATTGACCAGGGGATCGGGAGAACCCAAGAAACTCTCAGCCTCTGGCGACGACTGCTAACAAGTGTGAAGGACAGATACCTTTGTAAAGAAGATCTCCAGGTGCACCAAGGAAAGTGGAGCACAATGGAACAAGGTATCCGATGCCTGAGGGAATTGGCCATGCTGGAGATCATTTTCTCAGAGGATGAGAGATTTCCTAAAAGCCCAGATGAAGTCCAGTGCACATTGCAGATGTGGTTGAGATTCGCATGGCTTGGACCAGAGATGTACTCCCGTTACCTGGCAACGCTGCAATGGAGGGCAGGCGAGGACAAGGTGGGCGTCTTGGTCAATAAACTAAGAATTTATGAGGACACTGTCACCGCCTCATTTCGTACCCATGTCTCATCCGTAGAAACAAGGCTGGCTGAGCAAGTCCAAAGCTTGATTAAAGAAGAAATTTACCACGTCTCGCCAGAACCAACAAGAGTCTCTGCCATTAGGTGCAGGTGTCCCCCAGCCAGGGAGAGAACATACACTCCACGAGGTAATCTCTAGTCTTTTCTTCGGGAGCATGGAGAAGACGTGAGGAAGTGGGATGGAAAACCCACCTCCTCCTTAGCAGCCCGGGCACGTGAACTGAAAAGAGAGACCCCTACCACAAGAAGTTCGTCTAGAGTTAATGCTGCTCCAGTCTCTCGAGCACAAAACTCCAGACAGGATAGGAATGATGATATGACTGATCCTCTCGAAGGGACCTCAGGAACATATTTACAGGAAGACAGTAGCGTGCACCATGACCAGGAATAGGGGGGCCCTGCCTCTAGCCAGGTAGAGGAAAGGGACAATCGGATCTATTGGACTGTGTGGATCCGATGGCCTAGCACATCTGACCCACAAGAGTATACAGCTTTAGTAGACACTGGCTCTCAATGTACCCTGATGCCATCAAGGTATGTAAGAACAGAATCTGTTTCTATTTCTGGAGTGACAGGAGGGTCCCAACAGCTGACTGTAGTGGAGGCCAAAGTGAGTTTAACTGGGAATGGGTGGCAAAAACACCCCATTGTGACTGGCCCAGAGGCCCCATGCATCCTTGGCATAGATTATCTCAGAAATGGATATTTCAAAGACCCAAAAGGATATCACTGGGCTTTTGGGATAGCTGCTGTAGAGACAGAAGGCATCAGACAACTGAATACCTTGCCTGGTCTCTCAGATGACCCCTCTGCTGTGGGACTGCTGAGAGTTGAAGAACAACAGGTACCAATTGCCACAGCAACAGTGCACCGTCGGCAATACCGCACCGACAGAGACTCTGTGATTCCTATCCATGAGATGATTCGTAAACTAGAGAGCCAAGGGGTGGTCAGCAAGGCTCGTTCACCTTTCAACAGCCCTATATGGCCAGTGCGTAAGTCCAGTGGAGAATGGAGACTGACTGTAGATTACCGTGGTCTGAATGAAGTCACGCCACCACTGAGTGCTGCTGTACCAGACATGTTAGAGCTTCAGTACGAGCTAGAGTCCAAGGCAGAAGTGGTATGCGACCATCGACATTGCCAATGCCTTCTTCTCCATTCCTTTGGCAGCAGAGTGCAGGCCTCAGTTTGCTTTCACCTAGAAGGGTGTGCAGTATACCTAGAACCAACTGCCCCAGGAGTGGAAGCACAGTCCCACAATCTGCCACAGACTAATCCAGACTGCATTAGAAAAAGGTGAAGCTCCTGAACATCTCCAGTATATTGATGACATTATTGTATAGGAGAACACAGAAGAAGAAGTCTTCAAGAAAAGAGAGAAGATTATCCAGATTCTACTGAAAGCTGGTTTTGCCATTAAGCGAAGTAAGGTTAAGGGACCGGCTTGAAAAATCCAGTTCCTGGGAGTCAAGTAGCAAGATGGTCGTCGCCAGATACCCACAGAAGTAATCAACAAGATCACCGCGATGTCTCCACCAACCAGCAAGAAGGAAACACAAGCTTTCCTAAGTGCCATAGGCTTTTGGAGAATGCACATTCTTGAGTATAGCCAGATTGTGAGTCCTCTCTACCTGGTTACCCGCAAGGAGAATGATTTCCACTGGGGCCCTGAACAGCAGCAAGCCTTTGCCAAGATCAAGCAGGAGATCGCTCATGCGGTAGCCCTTGGCCCAGTGAGGACAGGACCAGATGTGAAGAATGTGCTCTACTCAGCAGCCGGGAACAATGGCCTGTCCTGGAGCCTCTGGCAGAAAGTGCCTGGTGAGACTCGGGGTCAACCACTGAGATTCTGGAGTCAAAGCTACAGAAGGTCCGAAGCCAACTACACTCCCACAGAGAAAGAAATCTTGGCCACCTATGAAGGAGTTCAAGCTGCCTCAGAAGTAATTGGCACTGAAGCACAGCTGCTTCTGGCACCCCGACTGCCGGTGCTGGGGTAGATGTTCAAAGAAAAAGTTCCTTCCACGCATCATGCCACCGACACTACTTGGAGCAAATCAATTGCCCTCATTACACAGCGCGCCCGTATTAGAAACCCAAATCGCCCTGGGATTCTGGAAGTTATAAGGAACTGGCCTGAAGGTGAGACTTTTAGATTATCCTCTGAAGAAGAAGACGAGCAAGTGACATGTGCCGAAGAGGCCCCACCATATAACGAGCTACCAGAGACTGAAAGACGATATGCCCTCTTCACTGATAGTTCCTGCCGAATTATAGGTGCTGACCAGAGATAGAAAGCTGCAGTATGGAGCCCCACACGACGAGTTGCACAAGCTACCGAGGGACAAGGTGGATCGAGTCAGATGGCAGAGCTTAAAGCTGTCCTGCTGGCTTTAGATATTGCTGAACGAGAGAAGTGGCCGAGGCTCTTTCTCTACACCGACTCATGGATGGTAGCTAATGCCCTGTAGAGATGGCTGAATCGCTAGAAAAAGGCCAACTGGCAGCACAGAGGGAAACCCATCTGGGCTGCTGAGATTTGGCAAGACATTGCCACCCAAGTAGAGAAGCTAACCGTGAAGGTTCGACACGTGGATGCACATGTAACCAAGAGTTGAGCTAATGAGGAGCATCGCAACAGTGAGCAGGTAGACAAAGCTGCCAAGGTGAAAGTATCACAGGTGGATCTAGACTGGCAGCACAAGAGAGAATTATTCCTAACTCGTTAGGCCCATGATGCCTCTGGTCATCAGGGAAGAGATGCAACATACCGATAGGCCCGTGACCGAGGGGTGGACCTTACTATAGACAGCATCTCACGGGTCATCCATGACTGTGAGACCTGCGCTGCAATCAAACAGGCCAAGCAGGTGAAGCCTCTGTGGTACAGTGGACGATGGTTGAAGCATAAGTATGGAGAAGCCTGGCAAATTGACTACATCACCCTTCCCCAGACCCGCCAAGGCAAGCGCTATGTTCTGACCATGGCAGAAGCAACCACAGGATGGCTGGAGACCTATCCTGTGGCTCATGCTACTGCCCAGAATACCATCCTGGGCCTCGAAAAGCAAGTCCTGTAGAGACACGGCACCCCAGAGAGAATCGAGTCAGATAACAGAAAACATTTTAAGAATGATCTTATAAACACCTAAGCCAAAGAACATAGTATTGAATAGATATACCACATCCCTTATCATGCACCAGCCGCCGAAAAAGTTGAACGGTGCAATGGACTATTAAAGACTACCCTGAAGGCACTTGGTGAAGGGACCTTCAAAAATTGGGAAGTGAACTTAGCCAAAGCCACCTAGATGGTCAACACCTGAGGCTCCATCAATCGAGCTAGTTCTGCCCAGTCTGAACACTTGCGCACAGTAGATAAAGTCCCTGTGGTACACATGAAAAAGATTTTAAGAAAGACTGTTTAGATTAATCTCACCTCAGGCAAAGGCATACCCATCCGTGGGATTGTTTTTGCTCAAGGACCTAGTTATACTTGGTGGGTAATGCAAAAAGATAGAGAAACCCGTTGTGTACCACAAGGAGACCTAATTTTAAGTGAGAACTAGAATTAGTGTGTAAGGATTCATTCTGTGTATATATGTATGTATCTGTGAGAATGTATGATGTAGATGGTGATAGAATAAGGGGTGGATTATGTCCTAGGTTACAATGTAAAATTGTGCCCAAGGTATGTATTCTATCCCCATGAGCCGTTGGAGCCAAGGTGGGGCAGTGTTTTCCTTATCCTCTGTTAATGAGCCTAACAATGCCTTGCTGCATGACTCATAGATAACTTCCTCCGGGAGTTGTCTCTGTTTAATGGGCCATCAAGGACCCACTGCATGACTCATAGAATGAGATCATCCCATTGTGAGATGCTCTGCCCAGGGGGAGGAGCCAAGCATTCCCACCTGGATAAATCCAGGGTTTAAGACAGCACAGGCAGCTTTTATCCACTAGACTTCCAGAGGAGACAAGAGCTGCCAGATGTTTCTACAGGAATCACTGCTTCGACAAGACCATCTCATCTGGACTGCCACTACCAACCCTAACAGAGTGTCAAGTTGTATTCTGACTCTGTCAGTAGGGGGTTTTTTTGTACTATTACTTTTATTTTATTTTACTTTCCTTTATTTTCTCTTCATCTTATTGAATTGAGTTTCTGACTTGGAGTCCTTCACTGGTTTTGCTTTCAAACCAGCACACCGGCTTTAGGGTTACCTGATCTTTCCAAAGACTTTCAGCTGTTTGTGCATGAAAGGCAACGCCTGGCACTGGGAGTCCTGACCCAACATTTGGGAAGCTGGAAAAGGCCGGTGGGCTACTTTCCTAAACAACTGGACAATGTAAGTGCCGGATGGCCTTCATGCCTGCGAGCAGTAGCAGCCACTGTGCTGCTGATACAAGAAGCCAGAAAACTTACGATGGGAAGACACATAGATGTCTTTGTGACACACATGGTAACCTCTGTGTTAGAGCAAAAGGGAGGCTATTGGCTGTCTCCCAGCAGGATGATGAAGTTTCAGGCAATACTGACGGAGCAGGATGATGTAACATTAAAGACAACTAACCTTTTGAATCCAGCCTTGTTCCTAGGTACTACGACCGAAGAAGGCCCTTTAGAGCATGACTGCGTGGAGGTAATAGAATACACCTATGCTGCAAGAGAAGACCTGAAGGATGTACCATTAGAACAACCAGACTGGGAACTGTTCACAGATGGGAGCAGCTTCGTGCAAAATGGAATCAGATACGCTGGATATGCGGTAACAACAACCAGTACAGTAGTGGAGGCAAAAGCATTACCACCATATACATCTGCCCAGAAAGCAGAACTGGTTGCCTTGACCAGAGCTCTAGAATTGAGTGAAGGGAAAAAGGTAAATATATGGACTGATTCAAAATATGCCTTTGGAGTAGTACATGTGCATGGGGCCCTGTGGAAAGAAAGAAGAATGCTGTCTTCTCAGGGCACTCACATTAAACATCAAGATACAATCCTGCAATTAATAAAAGCAGTACAAAAACCTGAACAGGTAGCAATTATACACTGCAAAGCACACCAGTCAGGAAGCTCCAAAGTTTGTGAGGGAAATTGAAAAGCAGATTGGACAGCACAACAAGCTGCTTGAGAAGTGCAAACAGCAATAGCATTAATACCTATGAAATTTAATGTATCTCAATTCAATTTGCCTCCAGAGCCAAAATATTCACCATAAGATGAGAAGCTAGCACACCTGCTGAATGCACAGAAGAACTCGGAAGGGTGGTATGTAACCATACAAGGGCAAATAGTGATACCTCCCTTAATAATGAGGGAGATCTTACAAATTAAGCATAATGAATCCCATTGGGGATTGATGAAGTTATTAAGACGCAATGTGGTCTCAGTATGGATGTTAACAATGGCTAAATCTATAATGGCAAAATGCAAGATTTGCTTGAAAAACAATCCAGTAGCTAGACAACAGACACAGTTAAGAAAGATTCGGGTAGGCACAGAACCAGGAGACTACTGGCAAATTGATTTTGTAGAACTACCCTGGACTCGGGGGTACAAATATCTCTTAGTAGGGGTTGACATATTTTCTAGATGGCCAGAAGCCCTTCCCTGTCGCACAAATCAAGCAAAAGAAACAGTTAAATGGATACTACAAGAAATCATTCCCAGGTTTGGGGTACCTATAGGAATCTCATCAGATAAGGGTCCTAGACATAATTCTCTTAAAAGAGCATGGAGTGTGTGGATTTTTGAAAGGACAAGTTGATCACTGTTGCATCCATATACCAAAATGTAGAATATGATATTAGTCAGTTAAAGCAAATAAGACATGAGGTACAAGAAGAACGAAAGGCTTAGCTACAAGTTGGTTAGACAAAATTTTCAAAGGTTTAAGATGGAATGTAGATTCATGGGTTAAATCTATCATTGAGAGTTTAATAATGTTGTTAATTATGTTCCTAGTGATTTGGTTAATTTACAATATCCTGAAAAGAGGAATACAAAAAAAAAAAAAAATCCTCTTGAAACCAGACCATAATGAAAGCGTTGACACAAGACAGGGATTCATATCCATTATCTTCAAGATCTCCATTTCGAGACAACACCCATAACAACGGCTACAACAACTACGGATTTGAAGATGAACATCGAGTGTAAAACTCAGAAGATATATATTCACTATATTAAGTGAAAACATCTACACTTATTAAATTGTGAAGTGAAAATGTTTTCAAAGGGGGGAAATGATAGTATTAGGGTTAAAATCTTAGCCGCTTAGAATCAAGATTTCAAGGGAAAGTGGAAGGGCTGAGCAGGGGGTGGATGGAAACCAGCAAGCTAGCGAAAATAATAGTCATGAGCTAGGTAGCTGGCTTTGCTTTGTACAAGTTAACCAACTATGACCATGCGTAGGTATAAGCTATTAAGTGTAATTAGCACCAATCAAGGGATAACGTAGGAATAGAGAGAACAGTTCTTTCGAAACTCAAAGTCTTATGTTTCAGTAGAATCAATAAGAAGAATGGAAAATATTGAAGTTAATCATTGATATTTTATGTAACTAAAAGGTATAAATTGTAAATCCGAATGTATCTCCAGAGAACGAGATTTGGGTCTAAGGAAACCCCTGTTCTCTTTTGGGCCCAAAAATAAAAAGCACTGCATATAGCCATGCTGCTGTGACTATATGTTTTTATTCCTATGCTAACAATTTCACACTTTTGAAGTATAGAAAATTTAACATCACCAATAGAAATTGATCACAATGGATATAGAAATTAGATTTCAAAAATAGAAATTAGGAGGAAAATAGAAAAACGTTGCTGAGAAGTGCTTATGGAAAATCTCAATAAATACCAGCAGAAAATCAACGGTTGGTGTGCAGTTGGAGGGGAAACCCCCACTGTACCCAGCACTGTTTTGCTCACACTTTACCATTCTGTATTAATTAATAAATTGATTGCTGCTTGATATATTGGCCGAGTCAAGCTCATTATTTATAACAGTCTTACTAAAAATTACAATATTTAAGGTCCCAGTAGGAATATTTAAAGTCCCACTAGGCATAGAAACAGGTTAGCACAGAATTCCGACTACGGGGCAGTAACATATTGACATAGGGTTCAGCCAAGGAAGAAATGGATTTAGCAAGGAATTCCAACCCAGGGAAAAAACAGAGTGACAGGGAACCCAGCCCAGGGGAGAAGGCAGATCGACAAAGGGTTCCGATCACAGGGAACACAGGCTAGAAAAGGATCCCGGCCGCAGGGAAAAGGTGGAGTGGCAAAATTCCCAGCCGCAGGGAAAGGCAGAATCCCGGTCCAGAGAAGCAATTCCCCGAAGCAGCGACTGAGGCAGCAAAACCGCTGCCTGGCAACAGCAGCACTCCCCATGCAGCAATAGTAGCAGAAACAGCAAAGCACCCCCCAAGCAGTATAATACCTGACAAAGGTCCTGGCAAAGTTCTCTGGGTTGCGATTTCCTAGCAGAGCCCCGTGTTTCTTGTTGAAGATTGCAGATGGACCAATCAGTTCGGAAACTGAACTGATCGATGCCTTTGCCTCCAAAACTGGGAATTTTTATCCCTAAACTCTAAATGCATATTCATTTTCTTATCTTGGGATTCACCAGTTAGCTGAGAACACAGTTCTAAAACAATCTACACCAATCTAACTTTGAAAGTGCGTAAAGCTACAAAAAACTACAAGAATTGGTATCAATTCTTGCACAAGAACCTACGCATATAGCATATCTATTAATATAAAATATTCTATATGTATTAAAGTAAAAGCTTCTATCTTATTCGCATAAAAGTTGTACCTACTCTATCTAATACTGCAAGTGATGTTCTACTTTGTTTTTATTATGACTAAAGCCGAATTACCAGGCCTAAGAGCACCGGGCTCTTGTGCTAGCTGGCTAACTTAAAAACTACTCACTAAAAACTAAGGCCTAACCTTCTATTTCATAGCTATGTGGTTTAATATATTTCAATTTCTCAGGCTTCAGTTCAACCCCTGTATCTTTCTCTTCCCCTGGGGGACCCAGGAGGCTTGTACTCAAACAGATCTGACCTTGGTCTTGATGCAAGAATGGTGAAAAACAAAGCATACAAGAGAAATGTTACTAAAAATAAAATGTGTGAAAAGGATTACTAAATTTAAACAAGAAACTGAACAAATAGGCAACCTATTAATGTGTTTCTATTCTAGAGGTCAGGGAGTGACATTTCCAGACATTTTATCTCGACTGTGGTGCAAGGTAAACCAGAAGGAAGCATGACCTTGGCATTCATCAGACACAGGCTGCAGATCCAGAGCACAGTCTCCTCCACTGTCAGCTTTAACCTGCCAACACACCTTCTCTGCTGTGAGAGGAGCAAGCTCTGAAGTTAGCCCAGGAGCATCATTCTCTGAATTTCTGTGGAGGATGATGCCCCATGACTGAAGGAGGCACAGACCCTCTGGACAAACCATTGCCTGCAAAAAGACCAGGTAAAACAACCAAGCATTACATGTGCAGTCTGGCAATAAGAAGGTGGAAAGCTGTTGTATTCCTCTGAGAAATGGTTTTTCCCCTCAGAGTCCCCCTGAAGCTTGTGCCATATAGTTGGACCCTTCTTCCCTATCTTATCTACTTCTGACCCTATTGGCTGAAGGCCAAAATCCTTCCTTGGCCATAGACTAGATAAATCCCTGTCTTTCCTGTTTTGCCTTCTTGCTCTTCGCCTTCCTCGCTCCTGGAACACCACATGGGAGAATAAAGCATGGACTGAAGGTGATGGGTGAGAGCCACCTTTTTGTGATCTTTATTCTGTCTCTATGAAATATATTTCCCTAAAAGCCCTGAGAAACTGAGCTAGCTTTAGCCTTGGGGCTGACTAGAAAGGTAATTAATATTTCAGTTAGCGCCAATTCGTGGGTTTTATAAGAGCCCATGCAAAAGCTGGAGCCCTTTTCCAGGGTTTTTTTTATAAGCTCTTTGGCAAGTCAACTACCCCTGCCATCTTCAGCTGCTTTGCGTGGCTGAAGGTGCTTGGGACACGGTCGGTAGCTTGAAAAAAGTCGGCCGGAGACAGATAACCCTGACGTTGCAATACAGCACTGCAGGGCCCATACCGCTTTCGTTGCCCGGGAACGAGGGACGGTGGTGGGGCGCTAGGACCCAGGGCAGGGCAGGCGGAGTGTTGCGCAATATCGCGGTTCGGTCTTTTAAAGTTTTTTTTCTGCCGAAAGCGGCTGGACCGTTTCGGGGGGAACCGACCGCGTTTTGGGGGATGTACAGGGTCTGGGAAGGTCCCAGAACCCAGAGTGGGGGTGCTCGGACCCCCCCTCGTGCCCCCGCTGTCGGGAATAGTGCCAGAGAGGAGCCGGCCCGAGCCGCTCCGAGCCCGCCCGCCTCTCCGCTCGGGGGAGCGGGGGACCGGCATTAAGTTTTTTTTACGTCAGGGGTTAGATTTTCGAACAGTTTGCTTTTAAAACATCAGAAACATGGGAACACGCTTATCTGTTCATCAAAAGGGTGTTGTACAACAACTTAAAAACATTTTAGCAGATGTAACATTTTCTAATAAGAGGTTAAAAAAATTCGTCTGCTGGCTTTCACATGAGATAACAGACAATGCTTTGAATGATATAAATTCTGTTTCCTTTTGGGATAATGTGGGAAAATTAATAACTTTAAAGGTAGAAAATGGTGAAAACAAGGTTTCTTTATTTATCACAATTTTTTTGCAAGCTCGCAAAAAGCTGTTAGTGAGACACTAATTTTGAAGACCTTAGAAAAACTATGTATATTGCTGACTTAGCTGAAAATATAAGATTTCCTGAAATCAGTTAAAACTTAGAGGATGTTTAAAAAGAGACCGGATTTCAGATAAGTTATCCCGGATCAAATCACTCATTGCTTGTCAACTCTGTGTTTGTGTAAAGCTTCCTTGCAGAAGCTAATCAATACCCCAGGAATGCAAAACAATTGCAAACCTCCTGTTTTCAGAAACAACCTAATGAGATAGGCCTGGAAAACAGGAAACAGGGAGTCCTACCAAGGATCCATGAATCATGACACAGCAAAAGGTTGAAAGGTTAGAACGAGGAAGACTCATTTTACTTCCTCATTTCTAGTGACCCCTCCTCAGAATAGACCCCCGACTCATTTCAGGGAACAAACTACGCATGCTTAATAGCCTTTTTGTTAATTAGCATACGAAGCGGAGAAGAGGCGGTGACAAGGGTATGAATATGCATTTGTATATTCAACACTATTGTGGATAAAAGGCTTTGTAATCACCTGTGATCTTTGTAGCGCTCATTAGGGAAATATCCCAGCGCTGCCCGGCGCCGTAATAAACATACACTTTCTAACTTAAGCTGTTAGAGAGTCTTTTGTCCGTCACAGTTGGGTATCGATATTAGATCGATATTCATATTTTAGTAAATCATTAGAAGCAGAAAATAACAGACAGCAGACCTCTGCTTCCCCTGTCCCAGAAAAACAGGGACCCCCTAATTTCCCACTGGATTCTGCTCCTCAAATCCAGCCACCTTCCTTATATCCTTCTCTCCTACCTGTTTCTTCTCAGCACTACCATTTTAACAGATCCAAAGATGCAGTGGTTCCCTTTCAGGGCTCTGATTGCTTATCTCAGTCCCTGAGAGAGACAAACCACGTGTTGGATGCTGGCAGTCGCCATGTCTTTCCTCCCCCTTCCCACTATCCCTTCTGCTCCCCAATCCCCGCCCCGACTCCGTTTCTTTTACCCAATCCCCCGCCTGACCCTCCCCTGTAATGCCTTTCTTCCCCTTCGAGCGGGAGGGAGAAGGGGGAGGGGGGCGGGTCCCATGCCAGTGTTGATGCCTGGAGAGATAGTGAAGGGAAGCTCCCTGCAGCCTGCAGTCGCGGAGGGGGGAGTGGTCCCTCCGCAGCGCGGGCTCAGGAAAGCCTGCAGCCCCGGGAGAGGAGGGAGGAGCTGCCTGTTGCTGGACCCCAGGGAGGGACAACTACAGCCCTTGACTGCCTGGGTGGAGGAGAAGCGGCAGGATTTTTACCAACTCAGATTCAAGATCAGGAGGGCATACCATCTGTTGCTCCTGTAGTTTATGTAGGGAAAAGACACATTAGGAAAGAACACAAGCCTTTTTCCTATCAAGATAAAATTGAATTGTGTAAGGTACAGAGACAATTTGGGAGATCCAGTGAAATTTTTAAAGGCATGATTAAGGCTACTTTTTTTTCAAATGAGATGGTACCCAGTGACATTAAGGATTTATTCAGATGCCTTTTAACCCCTTCAGAATATGACTTATGGGAAGGTTTATGGAAGAAATCTTTGAGAACAGTATTGCAGGAGATCCAACAAACTCCTGACAGCCAAGATTCTGATTATAATGACATCACTCACAGCCACCTGCGTGGGGAGGGTGATTTTTCTTCTGCAGATGAACAAACAAGGTTACTGTCCAAGGCACTTTTAGATAAGATCAGTAATGCTGCAGAAAAAGCGTTTTATCAAATTCCAACAACTGAGTCAAAAAGCAGTTACATTAACATTAAACAGTTTCCTTCAGAGAATTTTTTGCAGTTTGTCGACCGTCTGAGAACTCAAGTGGAAAGACAAGTGCAAGACCCAGTGGTACAGGCAGAATTGATAAAGGAGATGGCTCAGAGGAATGCTAATGAGACCTGTCGTAGGATCATTCTTAGCCTTCCCCTCGACCTATCGCCTAGTCTCGCACAGATGATAGAAGCCTGTGCCAGGAGAGCAGAACTTTTCAGTGCACCTGAAAGGCATCCAGGACTGACACACTCAAAGCCTGTGGCAGCTGCGGCACCAGGACCAAAGAGGCAACCAATGTCATCAAACCAGCTGCAGCACATCACCTGCCACCACTGCAAGAGGCCAGGACACTTCGCCAGGGCCTGCCCGCAAAACCAGAAACAGAAGTCCAACAAACAAAAAAACGGAATGGGCAGCGCGGGCCCGAAGTAGCATTCCTGACGCGTGAAAATATAAATCCACAGGAAAAACAACGGGCAAATGTCTCTCTCTTAGCAAAAAAGGGGGAGGGCAGGTCACAGGGCAGGTGTGAGGGGTACAGAAAAATAAAAATGTCAAATGTTCAACTAACAAGGTATGGCAGCCGCGAGGCCGATATAGGCTCGTGACTACCAAAGGTTTTCATTTCAGATCTACTGATTGGACAGTAATTACAGTGGACCTGCAAAACAGTTCACAGGATCTGAGAGGTAACCCCATGGAACCAAACAGTGAGTATTTTGTTATTGGGGACACAGCACACACACCATTGGAGATTGAAGTAGCTCCCATGACCATTAAGGGAAAGATAACAGGCCTCATGCTGTTGGCACACTGCATGCACCCACCATTCTACCTGGTAGAGGGGCAAGTTCTTGCCCAGGCCATTCCTGTTCCGGCAGAGATCCTAGCGGATGGAAAGTCTCCGGAAGTCTACTGGGCAGAGGTGGTGGGGGAGAACAAACCTTCGCTGGCATGTAATTTAGCCCATGGGTCAGACTGCCTCCATGTGGAGGGGGTGCTTGATTCAGGTGCTGATTGCACCGTTATACCGGCGAGCATGTGGCCATCACATTGGGAGTTGCAACCCGTGGCGGGCAAACTTCAGGGCTTAGGAGGACTCACAATGGCAAAAATCTCAAAAAACATAGAGCAAATTGAGGGACCTGACGGGAAATTGGCAAATGTCCGTCCATTCATTGCTGAATATAAGGCTCCCTTATGGGGGAGAGACACCATGTCACAGTGGGGACTCCAATTGGTCATTCCTAAGACACCCCAGGATTTTTGAAAATAGCCACTGTGGAGCACCCTACCCACAAACTAAAGTGGTTGGATAATACCCCAAGATGGGTAGCACAGTGGCCACTGAGTAAAGAGAAGCTCAAGGCGCTTGAGGAGCTTGTGGAGGAGCAGGTGGCTCAAGGTCACCTAGAAGAGACAACAAGCCCTTGGAATTTCCCGGTCTTTGTAATAAAGAAACCGGGGAAGGACAAGTGGAGGTTGCTCCATGACCTCCAAAAAGTAAATAAAATTATAGAGGACATGGGACCACTCCAACCAGGGATGCCTTCTCCAACAATGCTCCCTCGAGATTGGCAATTGGCTGTTCTAGATATCAAAGATTGTTTCTTCCAAATTCCTCTACACCCAGAAGACGCACCACGGTTTGCATTCTCGGTTCCTACCATTAATCGAGAAGCCCCAATGAAGAGATATCACTGGAAAGTACTGCCGCAAGGCCTTAAATCCAGTCCATTCATATGCCAACGGTACGTAGCCTCATTACTGTCATCAGTACGTGCAGAGAGAAAGGATGCTATCATCCTTCACTACATGGATGACCTACTCCTGTGTGCTCCCAATAACACTATACTCCAACACACACTTGACCTAGTGGTTAAGGTTTTAACCTCTGCTGGATTTCAGTTGCAGGAAGACAAAGTTCAAAGGATGCCACCTTGGAGGTACCTGGGTCTACAAATAACTGCAAGGACCATTGTTCCACAGAAATTGGAAATTGAGTGTAATCCCAAAACCTTATCAGATCTCCACTCCTTGTGTGGGTCTTTGAATTGGGTAAGACCTTGGCTAGGCCTCACAAATGAGGATTTAGACCCTCTCTTCAATTTATTGAAGGGGGAGAGGGAGCTGGTTTCTCCCAGGGAACTGACCCCAGAGGCAAAGACAGCAATTGAAAAGGTACAGAAGGCCTTATCAGAGAGGCAGGCTCATCGATGTGAGCCAGACATACCTTTCCAATTCATTGTTCTAGGAAAACTGCCACATTTGCATGGTTTGATTTTTCAATGGATCGAGGGGCAGAGAGATTCACTCTTGATCATAGAGTGGGTCTTCCTCTCTCACCAAACATCCAAGACCATCACTGAGCCACAAGAGTTGATAGCTCAGCTGATTCGGAAGGCAAGGGTGAGATTGTGTGAACTGGCTGGCTGTGATTTTACATGTATTCACCTTCCAGTCAAACTTTCTGAGGAGGGAAGGAACTCTCCCAAGAGATTGACCAAAGAAATGTTTGAGCATTTGCTCCAGAGCAATGCCAGTCTCCAGTTATCTCTGGACAGCTACAGGGGACAAATATCAGTCCATGCCCCGTCTCACAAGTTGCTCAATGAGGAATTCCACCTCATTCCTTGTGAGAAGAGGAGTCAGAGACCACTCAAGGCTCTCACAGTGTTCACAGACGCATCCGGGGCTTCCCACAAGTTGGTGATGACTTGGAGAAATCCTCAGACTCAGCATTGGGAAGCTGATGTTGAGTTTGTGGAGGGATCCCCCCAAGTGGCTGAACTAGCTGCTGTGGTAAGAGCATTTGAGAAGTTCTCAGAACCAATTAATTTGGTAACCGACTCTGTTTACATGGCGGGGGTAGTGTCCAGGGCGGAGCAGGCTGTGCTCAAAGAAATTGACAATGAACATCTCTTCAGGTTGCTTTTAAAGTTAATTTTTTTAATTTCCCATCGAGAACATCCATTCTATGTGATGCATGTAAGATCACACACAGATTTGACAGGTGAAATTGCAGAGGGGAACCGTCAGGCAGATTCCCTTGCTGCACCAGTGGAAAAAGCACGTCTCCCTGATATCTTCCAACAGGCAAAGCTGAGTCACCAACAATACCATCAGAATGTGCCAGGCCTGATCCATCAGTTCCAGCTAACATGGAGTCAGGCTCGAGCCATTGTGGCCACCTGTCCTAACTGCCAGGTCCAAGCGATGCCATCAATGGGTATGGGAGTTTACCCCCGGGGCCTTGGCAGTTGTGAGGTATGGCAGACAGACATCACACACATTCCTGGATTTGGACGCCTCAAATATGTTCATGTGAGCATTGACACACATTCAGGCGCAGTGTATGCCTCTGCCCATACAGGAGAAAAGACTGACCATGCTAAAAAACACCTAGTGCAAGCTTTTTCAGTGTTGGGGATTCCAAAAGAAATCAAAACTGATAATGGCCCAGCGTACGCGTCCAAGGAGTTCCTGGAATTTGTCCAGCAGTGGGGAGTGGAACATAAAACTGGCATCCCTCACTCCCCCACAGGTCAAGCTGTGGTTGAGCGAGCACATAAGATGCTCAAACAGGTTCTGGCTAAACAGAGTAGTACCACTGCGTGGATGTCTCCACATGAGAAGCTCTGTAAAGCCATGTTTACTATTAATTTTCTGAATTGTTCATTTGAAAACATGAGTCCACCAGTGGTACGTCACTTTAACAGTGGCAATCAGTTCAAATTGTCTCAGCGTCCACTGGTCATGGTTAGGGATCCAGAAACTTGGGAAACCAAGGGTCCCTATGAGCTTGTGACCTGGGGACGTGGCTATGCATGCGTGGCCACTCCCTCAGGCCCTCAGTGGATTCCCCAGAAGTGGGTGAAACCTTTTGTCCCTAAAAATCCAGCTCCAGCAGAAGGAAATGAGAGGCAAGTAGCCGATGCCTCCAAAAGAAGACGCCGTCGGTTGGAAGAAAAGGAATCCTCCTAGATGTGGACTCCTTCCAGCAGAACCAGAAACTTTTAACATGTTTTAAAAATGTTTGTTTTTCTTTTTAGAGAAGACCTACCTCACACTCAGCCCTGTGATGAACCCCATACAAATTGTCATCTTGTTAATGCTGAACAGTCTGGCAGCTGCATGGATCATCCCTCAGCCGCGTCAAAACGTCTGGGTGACCCTGGCACAGACACTTCAGCAGGAAAACATATGTTTGTCTACTGCTTCAGCAGAGAATCCTATGTCCACCTGTCTGGTAGGAATTCCATTACAGGCTGGAGAATTTCCAGCAGGTTTAGACACACATAGGTCCAACGAATACCCAGAGTCAGACACCTTCCGACCATACAAAGGTCAACAGCAGAAAGCTGTGATGACCGTGAACCCCTTAGAGGAGTGGATGCCACTTTTGCCCAAGGTATATCAGGAACCCCAAGAATTAGAGTTATTGGGTTCCTCCCCTGCATCATACTGCATACATTTTTCTGTCTACCCAAAACCTCCTAACGTCAGCCAGTACCACAATATAAAACAATATTGTGGGGAGTTTTCTGCAAAAAGATGGTGTCATCATATAAGCCATATGGAGGCAGAAAACCCATCTCACTCAAGACCCAGAAGCCTCCCTAAGGGATTGTTCTTGATTTGTGGGGATCGGGCATGGGCAGGAATTCCGTCTCGGCTTTTAGGAGGGCCATGTACCATAGGGCGGTTGTCCGTATTGACACCCAACCAAACTCTAATTGGTGAATGGACTCACAAAAGCAAATCGGCAAACAAAATTCAAAAGAGGAGTGCTGACCAATTGGATCCAAATTGTAATTCAGAAATTTTTCATTGGGCCAAGTCAAAAAGAGTTGCTGTGTCCCTGTTCCTTCCGTGGGTCGCAGCAGCCAAAGCTCTAGGTGAATTGGGCCACCTAGAGTGCTGGGTAGTCAAACAGGCAAATTTAACGTCCACTGCCATCAGCTCTCTCCTAGAAGATGAGGAAATTACCAGACAGCCCACTCTCCAGAACCGTGCTGCTATAGATTATCTCTTGTTACTTCATGGACATGAATGCCAGGAATTTGAAGGACTTTGTTGCCTAAACTTGACCTCAAAAGCTCCGAACATCCATGCTGCCCTTCGAAGTATGAACAGCTTGATCGGACAAGTGAAGCAAGAATCTGAAGACTGGATCAAAGAGCTGTTCAGAGGATGGGGACTTACGGGGTGGTGGACTTCTATAGTTAAAACAATTTTGTTATTTCTTGTTATTCTTTTCCTTGTAACTGTAGCGTTCGGGATCCTACGCTGTTTGATTTTCAAAGCTATCAATAGCCTCATACCTTCTACCTCAGAAGTCAACCACATAGAGTTGGCAAACCTAAAGCAGGCTGACTCCCCCACCAACTGTAATTGGTGGGAAAACACACACTCCGTGTAACCTAATGTTCTTCTTCTAATTGTCTTAAACAAAAAAGGGGGAGATGTTGTATTCCTCTGAGAAATGGTTTTTCCCCTCAGAGTCCCCCTGAAGCTTGTGCCATATAGTTGGACCCTTCTTCCCTATCTTATCTACTTCTGACTCTATTGGCTGAAGGCCAAAATCCTTCCTTGGCCATAGACTAGATAAATCCCTGTCTTTCCTGTTTTGCCTTCTTGCTCCTCGCCTTCCTCACTCGGAGAACACCACATGGGAGAATAAAGCATGGACTGAAGGTGATGGGTGAGAGCCACCTTTTTGTGATCTTTATTCTGTCTCTATGAAATATATTTCCCTAAAAGCCCTGAGAAACTGAGCTAGCTTTAGCCTTGGGGCTGACTAGAAAGGGAATTAATATTTCAGAAAGCGACCAGCAGAATTTCCAAGTAAATCACGGCAAACCAATTTGTCAAGATAATTAGCACAGAGGCAAAGGGGAGGGGTAGATGTGATACATCTTGGCTCAGGAAGGCTTGTGAAACCATCCCGTTTAACTTTCACATGAGCAATTTGAGGAAATGGAAACTAAGTGAAAATTTACCACAAAACTACACTCTCAAAATTATTATCTGCATCTCAGTGTCAATCGCAGCCCTGTCCTGTAGCCCATGGTTTGCTTTTAAAACTGCAAATGCATGGCTGAAAGGGGCACCTCACTCAGGGTAACAGCATCGCAGCTCAAGATGACTTCCCCAGATAGAAAAACTCACCCAACATCTGACACGTGTTCTCCTGCCCACTATCAAGCGGCTTCCCAGCTGTACCCTGCTGCCCTGGCGGGGAACTGCATCACCCTCGGTAGGGACCTGCAGGAGAACCGGCAGGACCCACCTGGTGGGTAAGTGCATAGCTGCACGGGCGGTGGAGGGGCGGCTACGGCAAAGGAAGGAGAAGGAGACTTCCCTGAGGCGCCATGAGATGACGTTTATTGGGGTCTTCTCACACAGCCCTGGGAGAAGCCCCGGGCAGGGCTTGCGTGAAGGGTTTTCAGGTACAGACAGAAGGAGTAGTCACACGAGGAAAACCCAATCACAAGAAAGGGGTGGTATATACAACATCAAATGAAAACGGAGGGGTGGAGGATTTCAGTCTCTGGGAGGGGAGCAGCACATAATTGACATATAACAGACTCGGGGTAAACGACTCAAGGGGATTTCCAGGGGCGGGGACTATACCAAGTGGCGAAAGGAATAGGGGGAAACATGGAATGAACCATTAAATAAGCTTTTACAAAACAGAAGGAAAACTACACTTAAATCATTAGATAAAACCACACCGCAACAAACATCCCCATGGTGAAGGTCAGTAAAACCACCTGTGGAACATCACAACCCAACAAGTAGGTTGAGGCTCCTTAAAGTTGTAATAAGTAAAATAAATAAATTCGTGTGGGATTAAGCTATTAATAAAAAGATACCCGAGAATGCCTCCAGGATTCCGAAGTTCCCAAACACACCTACTACTGTAACAACAAGACAAAGCCAGAAGATGGCCCGGCCATTAAGGGTGGACCCTCGCTTCACAGCTCCTCAAACACCAGATACCAATCTTGGTGGAGATCCTGGACGATCAAGATCACCCCTCCCAAGATGAATTCCGGAAAAATTATCAAGCAACCTTTTCATGCAGACAGGACTCTTTTTGGAAACACAGCATACCTGGACTTTCAATAGACTTAGCCTTAGGGTAAAAAAACTGTATAAAACCCACGGGCTGAAACATAGCAGTGTGGCAGAGTTCGGAGGGTACTTTTGTACCGCCTCTCTGTCCACCCGGCATTCGATCGATGTTGTTTCTTTTTATTGTGGCTTTATTTCGGTGTTGAAATTGTGTAGAATAAATTTTGTTGTTTTATTTGGAATTGGCCTCTGACCATTTATAACAGATTTGGTGCCGTGACTCGGATACAATTTGGCTGCGGAGGAATCCCTTTGCACGGGAGGCGCCCTGCCGGATTTTCGGCAGCCCGGCAACGCAGGAAACCCCTTCGCACCTATTGTATCACGAACACAAAAATTAGATAAAAGCGCCACAATAAAAAGGGAGAAGGCCTGGATCCAGCAGAGAACCCGGGAAAAGACAGGGAAAGGTCTTTTCGAAGCCGCGGCAACAATTTTTTCACTCATAAAATATTCTCCGTGCACGAAGATCTCCAAGCAGGAAAATTGCTGTAAGTACTGCCTGGTTGAGTGGGTGTGATTGAGTGAGTGAATGAGACGTGGCCTGGCCACGAAACGAGAGTGGACCTGAAAGCCGCAGTTCCAAATTTCCCGCGAGGGGTTTGGTCGGCTGACGGGGAAGCGAATCGGGAAACCTCGTTCACTCATCAAAGCCCAGATTCAGGGGAGTCTGGGGGAATCGATCACAGGAAGCAAAAAGAGGAAGGATACGTTCCTTTTGGGTTCAGGAAATTGGTAAACTCTTTTTGCTACGGGCTGATACGCCCAGGACGCAAACCGAAGATTCTTTCCTCGGACGAACAGACCCCCGGTTCAGCTCGCCGGACAAGGGTAAGTAAGCCGAACGATTCGGGACCCGGTTTGCAAATTGTAACAGTCAGGGAGGAGACCCCTGCTCTTAGCCAGAGCTAAGGCTAAGAAAGGAATTTAGTGTTGCGATCCATTATCAAAAGGTAAAGTTTTTTTTTGTTTTTTTTTCTTTTTTTTAAAAAAAAAAAAAAAAAAAAAAAATGGGGCAAGGAAAGAGTAAACATCAGAAAGAATCAGAGAAAAGGCATGCTCCCAGAAAAGGAAAAGGTACTTTCGAAATCCCACCAGAAAGCCCACTGGGATGGATCTTAGAGCATTGGGAGAAATGCCCCTCTTTGAAAGGTAAGTCAAAGGAAAAAATGACTTATTACTGTATCAAAGTTTGGGGGGGTAAGGAAATACAAAAACATGTGATCTGGCCGATATTCGGCACATTTGAAAAGTGGATATGTAGGATTCTTTGCAGCTATGTAGAAAGAAAAAAATCAGTAACCTGCGAGGAAAGAGAGTATGCTCAGGTATGGTTAGAAGCCAGAGCAGGACTGTTTGCACTAAGAACTCAGAGGGAAACTTCAGAAAAAAAGGATGAATGGGATCCACTAGAATTTCTCCCTCCCTTTGTATCAGCAACCCCCTTTGTCCCTCCGGGACCTGTTAACCAGCCTGTGCCTGCCTTGGGTCCTTTGCAGGGGGCTCAGTTCATGGGACCAGGTCAAGCCACATCCCTCCCTCCCTTTAATCTCTGGGGAACGTCCCAACTGCCTGCCCCGCTCCTATCCCTGCCTCCAGAAAGAACCCCAGATCAAGAACCCCTTCCCATACCTTTAGACGCACCATCAAAATGGGTAGCGCCGTCTCCACAAATTCCAGGGGCGCCGTACCTGCAAGCGGCAGGACTACAAGTCCCGAAAGCCTCCACGCAGACTCCGCCTTTCCCACAGCCACAAGAAGCAGTTTCCCCCTGGGAAAAAGCCCCGATTTCTCAGCCACTTGTTCCCCCGCAGCCCATGGGAGCCGGAAAAACAGCTCCAGCGGGTTCTCCTCCAGCTAGCAGGACTCGAAGAAGGGCCAAGCTCATGAGTGAAGGGGGGAGTGAAAATGAAGAGGACAAACATAACCTCTTCCCTTTACGGGAAATCCCTACCGCACCCGGAGTTATCGGATTCGTAAATGTTCCACTTAACACAGGAGATGTGAGAGCTTTTAAGAAAGAAATGGGGCGATTATTAGATGACCCATTCGGAGTAGCAGAAAGGCTGGAGGACTTTCTGGGAAGTAGCATATACACCTTTGAGGACCTTATGTCCATCTTAAGAACACTATTTAACCCCGAAGAAAGAGATTTAATTCGACAGGCTGGGATCCGAGACTGGAATCGCCGTAACCCCCAAAGCACACCCGGAGACCTAAAATGGCCTAGCCAAAACCCGGGATGGAGTTCCCAGACTGAGGAAGGTAGACGGAACATGATAGACCTCAGGAATATAATTATCCAGGGAATACGGGAGGCGGTGCCGAGGGGACAAAATATTAGTCGGGTGTTTGGGGAATGTCAAAGAAAAGATGAATCTCCCTCAGATTGGCTGGACCGACTCCGGAAAAGCCTACAGGTATATTCTGGAACAGATCCTAATTCCCCTATTAGAGAAGTGTTGTTAAAAACCCAATTTGTTGCAAAGTCTTGGGAGGACATAAGAAAAAAATTAGAAAAAATAGAAAACTGGCAAGACAAGAACTTACAGGAATTATTAAGAGAAGCCCAGAAGGTATACATGCGACGAGATGAGGAAAATCAAAAAATACAGGCCAAAGTTCTTGTTGAAGCTGTGAGAGAAGTACAAAAGCAAGAGAAGAGCTGGGAACAGGTAGGAACAACGCAGAGAAAAATGGACCGGCCAAATAAGAACCCAGGGCCAAGGGGAGAACTCCCAGAGTGTTATTATTGCAAAAAGAAAGGTCACCTAAAAAGAGATTGTAGAAAAAGAATAAATGATGAGAAAATTTTTCAGGAAGATTAGGGGCGTCAAGGGCTTTTTATTTTGGGGACTAGAACATCAAATGAGCCCTTGGTAAAGCTAAAAATAGGTCCCCAAAAAGAAGTGGTAACATTTTTAGTAGATACAGGGGCAGAGAGAAGCACAGTACAGAGACTGCCCAAAGGCTGTTTAAAAAGTGAGGATAAAGTAACAATAGTTGGGGCAAAAGGAGATCCATTCAAGGTATCAATAATTAAAGATGTAGAGATTGAATCAGATATTAAATTTTGCATAGGGAATTTGCTTCTGGTAGAAGAAGCAGACTATAATTTGTTAGGTAGAGACATGATTATAGCACTGGGGATAAATCTGATGGTAAAAGATTCACAATTAGTAGTAAGCCTATACAAACTGACTACTGAAGATGAAGACAAAATTAATCAAAAGGTTTGGTGCTCTCAAGGAGAGGTGGGGAGATTGGCAATAGAGCCAATTTCAATTGAAATAGAAAAGCCTGAGGAACCTATTAGAATTAAACAATACCCCATATCAGTGGAAGGGAGGAGGGGACTAAAACAAGTAATTGACAATCTAATTGAAAAAGGGACTTTGGAGCCTTGTATGTCAAGGCACAACACTCCCATCCTGGCAGTAAAAAAGGGTGATGGAAGCTACCGGTTAGTACAAGATCTCCGAGCAGTGAATGAGAGAACAAAAACAAAGTTCCCTGTAGTAGCCAATCCTTATACCCTGCTGAATAGGGTATCTCCAGAAGATGTTTATTACAGTGTAATTGATCTTAAAGATGCGTTTTATGCGTGCCCTCTGGCCGAAGGGAGCCGAGATTATTTTGCATTTCAATGGGAAGATCCTGAAACAAACAGAAAGCAGCAGCTTAGGTGGACATCTCTGCCTCAGGGATTTGTAGATTCTCCTAACCTTTTTGGTCAGGCTCTTGAACAATTACTAAGTCAATTCATACCGGTTGAAGGAGCCAAGTTATTGCAATATGTTGATGACCTACTGATAGCTGGCCAGAGGGAGGATCAAGTAAGAGAATGTACAATTTTGTTACTGAATTTCCTAGCAGAAAAGGGATTAAAGGTTTCAAAATCAAAATTACAGTTTGTTGAACCCGAAGTAAGATACCTTGGACACTGGATTTCAAAAGGTAAGAAGAAACTAGACCCTGAGAGGGTTGCTGGAATTGTAGCGCTGCCCCCTCCCAGGACAAAAAGGGAGATCAGACAGTTGTTAGGATTGTTGGGATATTGCAGACAATGGATCGAAGGATACAGTGAAAAGGTAAAATTTCTTTATGAAAGACTAAACACAGATAGAGTAAAATGGACAGAAAAAGATGAAGCTGAGCTTAAGAAGTTGAAAGAAGCACTGATAACTGCTCCTGTTTTAAGTTTGCCAGATGTAAAAAGGCAGTTTCAGTTATTTGTAGATGTCAGCAATCACACTGCTTATGGTGTTCTAACTCAGGACTGGGCAGGGACCAAAAAACCTGTAGGATATGTCTCTAAACTTTTGGATCCGGTAAGTAGAGGATGGCCTACATGCCTACAATCCATCGTGGCTGTAGCGTTGTTAGTAGAAGAAGCCAAAAAGGTAACATTTGGGGCCCCCCTGGTAGTTTATTCACCACATAATGTGAGGAGCATTCTGCAACAAAAAGCAGATAAGTGGCTCACTGACGCCAGACTCCTAAAGTATGAGGCTATCCTGGTACACTCACATGGTTTAGAACTCAAGACAACAGCTGCTCAGAATCCAGCCCAGTTCCTGTTCGGAGAAGCATTGGAAAAAACTGTTCACGACTGTACAGAAATGGTAGAACTGCAAACCAAGGTAAGACCAGACTTAGGAGAAGAAGAATTGGAAGAAGGAGAAAAATGGTTTGTAGATGGATCAGCAAGAGTATTAGAAGGTAAAAGAAAATCAGGATATGCCATAGTAGATGGAAAATCAGGGGAAGTGGTAGAATCAGGACCCCTGAATGCAAGCTGGTCTGCCCAAGCCTGTGAGTTATATGCAGTACTAAGGGCACTCAGGAGATTAAAAGGGAAGAGAGGCACTATTTTTACTGATTCAAAATATGCTTATGGAATTGCACACACTTTTGGTAAGATATGGGAAGAAAGAGGTCTAATTAACACCCGAGGACGGGGATTGATTCATGGGGAAATAATAAAACAAATTTTGGAGGCGATTAGGGGACCTGAAGAAATCTCTATTGTCCATGTCAGAGGACATCAGGTGGGTATGCAATTCCAGACCAGGGGAAATAATCTGGCTGACAAAGAGGCAAAGAGGGCAGCATTGCTCACAATAAGTATCCCTGAGGCTGAGAGAGAAGAACTTCAGGAATATCCCCCATGCCCATCTCAGAAAGAAATCGAGGAGTTTAAAAAGATAGGGGGTAAACTAGAGGAGGGGAGGTGGAAATTACCTGATGGAAGGGAGTTAGTTTCAAAGGAATACACCAGGAAAATTCTGAAAAGATTGCATCAGCAAACACACTGGGGAGCCCAGGCTCTAGCAGAACAATTTTTGAAATTCTTCGGATGTAAGGGGATTTATGAATTAGCCAAACAGGAGGTGCACGGGTGTATGGTTTGCCAGAGGATTAATCGAGCTACCTACAGACAAACAATTTTAGGAGGACGCCCAGTTGCCTATCGCCCGTTTGAAAGAATCCAAGTGGACTTCACTGATTTACCTAAGGTGGGGAGATATAAATTTCTATTGGTAATAGTAGACAAATTAACTCACTGGGTAGAAGCCTTCCCTAAGGCAAGAGCTACTGCCCAGACAGTATCAAAAGTATTGCTAGAAGAAATTATCCCTCGCTATGGGATAATAGATCATATCGATTCTGATCAGGGAACACATTTCACCTCCAAAATTATCAAACAGACTACAGAAGCTCTAGGAATTCGATGGCAATACCACACCCCTTGGCACCCCCAAAGCTCTGGGCAGGTGGAAAGAATGAACCAAACATTAAAGACTCAACTGTCCAAATTAATGATAGAAACAAAGATGTCTTGGGTGAAATGTCTTCCTTTAGCTCTTTTGAACATAAGAACTATGCCTCATTCAAAAACAGGGTTATCACCGTTTGAAATGCTCTATGGAATGCCTTATAAACATGGAATGCCTGTGGGACACCCTCAAATAGAGGATACCCAGATTCAACCATACCTAATTGCCATAAATAAGAATTTACAAGATCTACGAAAACAAGGGCTCATTTCTCAAAGTACCCCTTTGGGGTTTGCAATACACAAAATAAATCCAGGTGATAAAGTCTTAGTAAAAACCTGGAAAAATATACCTCTAGCACCTCACTGGGAAGGTCCCTTCACTGTTCTTCTCACCACAGATACAGCAATTAGGACAGCAGAAAAAGGGTGGACCCACGCTTCGAGAGTGAAGAAGGTGGACTCACAATACACTACTCAGAAATGGAGAGTGACCTCATCACCTGGAGAGCTGAAAGTCAGGTTGCAACAACACCGATGAATGAAGGGGATCAGATAAGGTGTGAAAGACCGGATTGTGAATGTTTTCCCTTTGTTCACTTCAAGTGTGTATATTGTAAATTGATTTGGGTTGTTCACTGTAGAGGGGGGCGTAGGCCAAAAGGATTATGTACCAACTGTTTAGAAAAAGAACAAGAAGAGACTAGCTATTTCTTAGTAATTGCCACTAACTTGGGTCTGCTGGAGTTGGATTCTCCAGAATGGTATTATATATATGAAAAGGGGACAAAAGGGCAATTGGACGCTAAAGTTGAAGTGCTCAAAGTCGAGTGCAGAAAGACAATCAAAGTACCTTGCTGGTCCGATACAATCAGGTTGTCCAGATGGAGTGCCTTTAAAAGAAGGTTTGCAGTTCGGACTGACAGGACTCCAGAAGCATATGCCTGCTGCCGAGAAGATGGATTACCCCGCCACGGGCTGCTACCCCGTGGGCGAAGGGAAAGGCAGAGGCATGTTGTGATGGAAAGTCCTCGTAGTCCTGAGCCGAGGGACAGGGGGACCCCCCCCAAGAGCCCACAGAGGCTGACCCTCAGGAAGAAATGTGAACTATAGTTAAACATGGCACCAGAGGGAACCTGAAGTATCAAGAGCATTATGATTGTCCCAAAGATAAGGGAAAAGGGTATTATTTCTTTTATGACACTCAATACTAAATTTTGTGGATCAGAAAAAGGGGTAGAATGCCACGACTCAAAGGCAATTACTAAGGAAGGGCAATCCAACACACACGAATTTATTTGGGTAAATAAAAAGGTGGGGGACTGTAATAAGTAAAATAAATAAATTCGTGTGGGATTAAGCTATTAATAAAAAGATACCCGAGAATGCCTCCAGGATTCCGAAGTTCCCAAACACACCTACTACTGTAACAACAAGACAAAGCCAGAAGATGGCCCGGCCATTAAGGGTGGACCCTCGCTTCACAGCTCCTCAAACACCAGATACCAATCTTGGTGGAGATCCTGGACGATCAAGATCACCCCTCCCAAGATGAATTCCGGAAAAATTATCAAGCAACCTTTTCATGCAGACAGGACTCTTTTTGGAAACACAGCATACCTGGACTTTCAATAGACTTAGCCTTAGGGTAAAAAAACTGTATAAAACCCACGGGCTGAAACATAGCAGTGTGGCAGAGTTCGGAGGGTACTTTTGTACCGCCTCTCTGTCCACCCGGCATTCGATCGATGTTGTTTCTTTTTATTGTGGCTTTATTTCGGTGTTGAAATTGTGTAGAATAAATTTTGTTGTTTTATTTGGAATTGGCCTCTGACCATTTATAACAAAGTCATCCCTTTTCTCCTTGGAGGATGAGGCAGTCCCTTTCCTCGTGAAACCTTCTGCCGAGCCTGCCTTGAGAGATTCTCCCTGCAATTAAAACTAAGAGAGCTTTTCCAGTGACAGCTAGCTGAATTTCATCTGTGCCTCATTTCTGGATGGATGGTGCTGGGCCTCACTCCTGGCCCTGTGCTGCTGGTTCCTGAGGGACCTGGGTGCTTACTCTCATTCCCAAACTTGGGCCACAAACCTTTTGCAGATGAGACCAAGTCTACTAAAAATCAAAGTTCTTTCCCAAATTTTAACACTACCCTTCAGTTCTTTCATTTTTGGTGAGTGTATTTTTAAATCTTTTAGCATGATATTGCCTTTAAAATACCATAAACAACATTTCAATAGAGAAATAATTTAAAAGAAAAGCAAATAGGTGCTTTATGAGAATACCCAGCTGCTCAGCCATCCAGCAAGGCCTGTAGATGGGATAGTGGAGGCCTGATTGCCCATTAAAGAGGCCCACATTCCAGGAATCCACAATCAAAGCTCTCTGGAGAATCAAGCATTGTGCCCACGTGTAATATGTCAGTTATTTGCCAGCAGGGAAAACACTGTAAGAAGTGAATGAGTTTTACTCTGTTTAGTGACATTGCTAATGACTCATGCAGGATTATGGGTAACAAACCTTTGAAATGAGAGGTTGAGTTGTACACTACATTATACATCTAAATTTCATGGTATATTAGTGACAGTGATTGGTAATACAATATGATGGGGAATTGCTAACATCAGAGAGAAGTTAATATGATGCACTGCAATTTCTCGGAGAGTCCTATACTTTTTCTAGCACCACCAATAATCTGCTCATTATGATTTGGCAAAGAGCAATCCCCTCGTGGAGCGAGGGGCACCAGCACCCTGACAGTTGCTCATAAATTTGAATGGAAGATATGCAATCCAAAATGTTCAATGTTTCCATGGTTTGTTACCCAGTTGTCTCCCCTAAGAAGCAGGTGATTTTTTAACATCCTGCCACAGTTTGTTTCTGCTGATATTTTCTCTCTCCAGATAAATCTGATACCAGGTTGTGTCTTAGAGCATTTCTTCCCCATCTTGTTCTATTAAAAGGGCTGATACAGTCTACATCATGTTAACTAAACACCAGTTAATGGAGTGTAACTAAGAAGAATTAAATATTTGCCAAAAAAAAGTATTTCTAGACCATTAAAATTAGAGTTAAATGTATCACATAAGGCATTAAAATTATAAATGCAACCACAGATTTATGTTTACAGACTCTGGCAAATCCCATGGCCACATGTCCTCTCAGTTACTCCTATTGCAAACAGCATAAACAAATGTTCTAACTATGTGATATTAACCTGGAATATTCTGTGGCTGTTTTACAAGGCCTGTAAATATCCATCTGACCTTCTCCAATTGTAGAAGATTTGTTTTTTCCTGCAGGAAGAGCCCATGAAGACGGAAGAATCCCTTGAAGACCCAACCCCACACACCCATTAAGCAAAAGCATCAAGACCACCTTTCCAAGGAACTTGAAATGGGAGTCATTCCTAGGATAAGGAACCACAGCCAAGCAGGAACTGGATGGTAATGATGATGAGTAAATGGAAGAAAGTATCTCCCTCCAGCATTAAATTCAAGCCCTGACCTTTTCCAATGTAATGACTAACAACCTTTACATAATAATGTGGGTGATATTTGGAGAGTATAACATATGTGTCATTTTAATTAATTGAACAGAAATAGATTCACAGAAGAAAAATGAATTAACCAATCAGCAATCACTTTTCTATTTGATGTCAGAATAATTAGTTTACTCTTGTAATCTCTTGACCCCTCTAGAAATCATAACCTTGCTGACCTCCTTGAGTATGGGAGCTCATTTGAATAGCACCGTAATTGTGCTCTGGGTGCATTATCATCTACTTTCAATTTTATTAAGGTAATCTTACCCCTTATTATTCTCTCTCTCTGAAAGGCTGACCCAAACCCTGGGAAAGAGTGCAGGACTCGGCTCAGTAAAACCAGTGTACTTTGGACATCAGAATCCTTCCTCCTAGAAAGGTGGGCTGGTTTTGTTAGCTGGGGGATCAGCAATAATTTTACTACCTTTGTCTGTGGAGAGTAGTATCCCAACATACTTCCTGATGTTGGCAGTTGCAGGCTGTTACCAACTAGCAAATACTTAAACAAAATCACATTTTGTTCCAGAATGATAAAATGACCCTACAAAGTGAATTACACTGTGAAAAATAAATGTAAAACACAGTGTAGATGCACAAATGATTATTTCATTATCTGGCCAATGTAAGAACAACAGATACAAATTGTTCCAATCATAGAGTGATGAAAGAATAATGAACAATGGGTTCTTGAATGAGCACAAGAACAAAATAATGAATTGCAGTTTAAATGAAATCAGGAGTCAATGGACTGGATCACAGACTGTCCTTCAGACATAGGAATTCTGCATTAGTTGCACAATGTCATTTGGAAAAACGTCCTTTAAGAGAAGGCATCTAAATGGCTCAGAGAGAGACAAACATGATGAGCCTGGACACTGGCTGGCTTTTAGCAAACTGGACTGGAGCCTCCCCATTTGTGACACTTGGATAATTGATCTACCACAGAATAGCAGCTTCCACTCTGCAAAGTTATCAAACCATTGTTACTTTTCCCTGTTTTAACCTTGCTCTTCTTCTACTACTGAGTTACATTGATGTAACATCTGATGAGATCTCCACGCAGATTCTGGGCATAACGAAGACCAAGACACGAAAGCTTCTGGGAAAGGAAGTGTCAGTTATGTAGAAATAACACATGTAGCAAAAGTTCTACTGACATTTTTATTGGAAAAACTCTGCAATAGATGAATCTATATTCTTTTGTTTCATACCAATAAGCCAAGGATTTCTAATGTTATTGCCAAAGAAACGTCACATTTCATGTATCATAGCTATCCATCACACTGCACAGCTTTTTGTTAGCTCTGTACTGAAGCTATGCTTCATTCAAGAGTGCAGGACATCTGACCATTTTATATCTCTGTATAGAATTTCTTTACACTCTATGAAGACAACTTGGAAATGAGCAGAAACTAGCTGGTGTCACAGGCAGGGCTCAAATAGTCTCATAAACCAGCTACCCCTCCTGTTGCTCTGCCTCTGCTGTGGCCAGGGCAGCACCTGCCTTCCTGCCCCTCACACAGTACCAGGTACAAAAGAGAGACAGCACTTGGAGCCTTGTATGCCTCAGCAAAGGATGTGGTGCTCTGGAATGAGCATCCCCAAGGGAAAGGTCATCTTTTATCCCTTGGTGCTCAATAGCCTTGAGACATTTGAAAACTAGAATGCCCCAAATCCAGCAAGCAAAAGCATTTTCAAAAGCCACAGAATGATGGCAACAAAGGGAAAAGGAGGGAAAAGCAAGGAAAACCAGGTTTTGCTTTCTTTGTGGACAGAAATAAATATTTATTGGAGAAAAAAGCTACAGGAGAGAGGTGGCATCTCTGCTGTGTAAGTGGCTGAAAGGCCACCTGCTTCTGCCCTAATTCATCTTCTGCAAAGGGTCTCTGCCCTGCAAGGTCAGGGTAAATGTCACGTGCCTGCCATGCATGTGTCCTAGGGTGACGTGTGTATCCCCAGTCGTCTGTGGGGTGCAAAGGGGAGAGGAAGCGTGGCTTGATTTTCCCCAGGAAAACTCTGCTCCTCGGAGTGACCTTGGAAGCGGGGGAGTTGGAACACAGCGAGATGGAAAGAAGCTCTGGTTTTTTTTCCCTCGAGAGTTAGTTTAGTGGTAGCGTAGTTAGATTCTGTAGAATAGCTGAAGTTTTTTCCCTCTTTTTTTTTTTTTTTTTTTTTCCCTTTCTTTTCCTTTTTTCCCCTCTCCTCGGAAATATTCCAATCTCTCCAGACTGAGGACCTGGGGGAAGCGCCGGGGGGCCTCCACCTGGGACCCACCCCACCAAGACCAACCCTGCACAACATCTCCTTTTCTCCCAGCGCCAGAGGAGAAGGAGCAACGGAACACAGTGACTATCTTCAAGAGGAGACCTCCTCTTTTTAAGTTTGTTATCCCTCTGGAGCAGCACAAAGCTCTTGTCATTGGGTATTGTGCTGGGAGTGCTTTGCCTGTTTAATAAACAGGTTTTTTCCACTTCTCTCTGAGGAAGTCTTTTCCCGAACCGGTTGGGGGAAGGGAGGGAGGGCCCCTGTGGGAGGGTTTCTCCCAAATCTGCCTGAAACCAGAACAATTTCCTGGCGCCCAGACGTGAGGCACGAGAGAGTGGAAAAACCCTGTACTGATTGGTTTTTGGGGTTTTTTTTGTTTGTTTGCTTGTTCGGTTTTGGAGGGGGGGGCCTGCAAGTACTTTGTATTGGCATAAAGCAGTCAGTAACTATGCTGCTTGAATTCATTTCTCTCGGGGTGGGGGCCTTGATGTGTTCTGGACCCTTAGGCTTCTTTGAGGTCTTAATACCTTTGTGGTCCTTAGGTTTAATTGCATATCCAGAGATAGCCCCAGTATTGTCCCTAATACGCAGTTTTTACAGCAGAGGGACACGGATTAGAGTAGCTATTGGCCTTGGTTTGATGATAATGATTTGTAGGAAGTTTATGAAGGTGCTGAGATCTTTTCCTAGTATGTATGGGTCATGGTTATGGTTATTCACCCTGTTTGTGGGAGGAGGAGCAGACGATGAAGCGTTGCAGTCTTTTGTTTCCTTCTTCTCCTCTAAAGCGGTTACATCACTGTTGGAGGATGCTCAGTTTCCCGAGTGTTAAAGAGACCATCTTTCTGGTATTTCATCTGGTAAGCCTCTTCTATACAGTCCGCAGCTTCTCTAGAATATGGGCTGAGATTTCTAGAGGGCCTGATGAAACTCCTGACCCAGGCAGAGGAAATCCTGAGTGGTGTGGAGAATGGGAGGATATGGGCCAACTCCTCAAGGAATTCTCTGACCCTCTAGTCTGGGATTTTCCATGGGAACAAATTCAGAATCCAGCAGAGCTGGGGAAATACCTGAAAGAGAAGTATCATGATGACTCTAAGGGGGAGAAGATTGTTGCAGTAAGCTGGGCCCTGGCATATGCTTATCGCACACTGCTAGATACTGTAGGGCAGCAGACAGAGGCAGGGGGAAAGGGATACAAATCAACAGCTACCCCAGTCACTCAGGCTGCAGCCAACCCCCCAGTTATGAAGCCAGCAGCTAAACTAGAACCTGAGCCTGAGTCGGCAGCTAAACCAGACAGTAAGCCTAAGCCCCCGAAAGTTGCTCCGGCGAAGAAACACACACACAAAATCGGTCGACCAGTGGATGATGATGACCCAAGAGAAGGACCTTCACTAAAATCAGAAGTCAAAGCTTCTAGCACGGGATCAGAAGCCAATATTGATTCCTTTTCCCTGAAGGACCTTCGGGGCCTAAGAAAGGATTACTGGCAACAACCTGATGCATCTATAATTAGTTGGTTAGTCCGTCTTTGGGATGCTGCAGGCAAGGCTACAATTCTGGACAGCACTGAAGTGAGGCATCTGGGATCCCTGTCACATGATCCAGTCATCGACCAAGAGATGATGAGAGAGGCCAGTCCTTGCAGTTTCTGGGTATGGGTCCTAGGAAGTGTGGCAGAAAGATATTTGTGTGCAGATGATCTCTATATGCAGCAAACCCCTTGGAAGACCATAGAACAAGGGATTCAATGCTTGAGAGAAATGGCAGTGGCAGAGATGGTCTTCTCAGATGACATAAACACTAGGAACCCAGACTTGGTATCATGCACATCTGTGATGTGGTGAAAACTTATACGACTTGGGCCATTGGAATACGCTTCTGCTTTAGTGGTAATGAAGCAGGAGGACATGGAGGAGACTGTGCTTGATATGGCAAAGAAGCTCTGAGCATATGCAGATGCTGTGCATGGCCCAACACATGCCAGAATCGCAGCTGTGGAAGCACGCCTACAGAAACTAGAGGATAAGATAGATGAGAATCATAAGAAACTCAGGGAGGAGATTAGAGAGGACCTTCTCCAAATCTCAGCAGTACAGATCAGAGGTTCTGGTACCCAACGTAGACGCTCCCTGGGTAGGGAGAGAGGGTACACTCCATGAGCTGAGCTGTGGTTCTTCCTGCGGGATTGCAGAGAAAATATGAAGAGATGGGATGGAAAATCTACGGCTGCCCTGGCACAACGGATGCTTGAATTGAAGGAAGGCAAGACTCAGAGAGGGAGTTTCACCAAAAGGGAAGCGGCTCCAGTTGCCCGTAGCTGAACTGCCAGGTATGATGATGATGACGCGTCCAAGCCCCTTGAAGGAACCTCTAAGACATATGCTCAAGAAAAGAAGGATAACCGGGCTTAGAGGGGCCCTGCCTCTAGCCAGGTAGAGGCTAGGGAGAACCGCATTTTTTGGACTGTGTGGATTCGTTGGCCTGGCACATCTGAACCACAAGACTATGAGACCTTGGTTGATACTGGTGCGCAGTGCACATTAATGCCATCAAGACATGTAGGGGCAGAATCTGTCTCTATTGCTGGCGTGACAGGGGGATCACAAGATTTTACTTTGGTGGAAGCAGATGTGAGCCTGACTGGAAATGAGTGGAAGAAACACCCTATTGTGACTGGCCCAGAGGCCCCATGCATTTTGGGCATAGATTACCTCCGAAGTGGGTATTTCAAAGACCCAAAAGGACTCAGGTGGGCATTAGGGATAGCAGCTGTAGTGACAGAGGGCATCCAGCAATTGAACACCTTGCCTGGACTGTCCGAGAATCCATCTGCAGTAGGACTCCTAAAAGTACAAGAGCAACAGGTACCAATTGCCACTTCTATAGTGCACCGCTGACAGTATAAAACAACTCGAGATGCTGTGATCCTCATCCATAAGATAATTTGAGAGCTGGAGAGCCAAGGGATGGTTAGTAAAACTCACTCACCCTTCAACAGCCCCATTTGGCCTGTGCATAAATCTGAAGGAGAATGGAGATTGACTGTGGACTACCGTGCATTGAATGAAGTGACACCACCACTGAGCGCTGCCGTGCCAGACATGTTGGAGCTCCAGTATGAGCTGGAGTCCAAGACAGCAAAATGGTATGCCACAATTGACATTGCCAATGCATTTTTCTCCATTCCTTTGGCAGCAGAATGCAGGCCTCAGTTTGCCTTCACGTGGAGGGGAGTGCAGTACACCTGGAACCGACTGCTCCAGGGGTGGAAGCACAGTCCTACCATCTGCCATGGACTGATTCAGACTGCACTAGAAAAAGGTGAGGCTCCAGAACATCTACAGTATATTGATGACATCGTGTGGGGGAACACAGCAGCAGAAGTGTTTGAGAAGGGAAAGGAAATCATCCAGATCCTCCTGGAAGCCGGTTTTGCTATCAAGAAAAGTAAAGTTAAGGGACCAGCTGGTGAGATCCAGTTCCTGGGAGTAAAGTGGCAAGATGGATGGCGTCAGATTCCTACTGATGTCATCAACAAGATTACAGCGATGTCTCCACCAATCAATAAGAAGGAGACACAAGCTTTCCTAGGTGCTATAGGTTTCTGGAGAATGCATATTCCCAAGTATAGTCAGATTGTGAGCCTGCTTTACCTGGTCACTGGCAAAAAGAACGATTTCCACTGGGGCCCTGAGCAGCAACAAGCTTTTGCCCAGATCAAGCATGAGATCGCTCATGCAGTGGCCCTTGGCCCAGTCAGGACGGGACCAGATGTGAAGAACATGCTCTACTCTGCAGCTGGGAACAATGACCTGTCCTGGAGCCCTGGGCAGAAGGTGCCTGGTGAGACTCGAGGCCGGCCACTAGGATTTTGGAGTCGAAGCTACAGAGGGTCTGAAGCCAATTACACCCCAACTGAGAAGGAAATCTTAGCAGCCTATGAAGGAGTTCAAGCTGCCTTGGAGGTGATTGTTACAGAAGTACAACTCCTCCTGGCACCTCAACTGCCTGTGCTAGGGTTGATGTTCAAAGGGAAGGTCCCCTCCACCCACCATGCCACGGATGCCACATGGAGCAAGTGGATTGCTCTTATTACACAGCGCACCCGTATGGGTAAACTGAATCGCCCTGGGATTTTGGAAATAATTACCAATTGGCCTGAGGGTGAAAATTTTGGCCTCACAGATGAAGAACAAGAGCAAGTGACACGGGCTGAAGAGGCTCCACCATACAACCAATCACCAGCAGAGGAGACGCATTATGCCCTTTTCACTGACGGTGCCTGTTGTATTGTAGGGATGAACCGGAAGTGGAAAGCAGCCGTGTGGAGCCCCACACGACAGGTTGCTGAGGCCACTGAAGGAGAGGGTGGATCAAGTCAACTTGCAGAACTCAAGGCTGTTCAATTGGCCTTGGATATTGCTGAAAGAGAGAAGTGGCCGAGGCTCTACCTCTATACCGATTCATGGATGGTAGCCAATGCTCTGTGGGGATGGCTGAAGAGGTGGAAAGAGGCTAATTGGCAGCATGGAGGGAAACCAATTTGGGCTGCTGAGGAGTGTAAAGACATTGCTACCAGGGTAGGGAGACTACCTGTGAAAGTTCGCCACGTAGATGCCCACATCCCTAAGAGTAGAGCTAATGAGGAGCATCGAAACAACGAGCAGGTAGATCGGGCAGCAAAAATAGAGGTGTCAAAGATTGATTTAGATTGGGAACACAAGGGAGAGTTGTTTTTAGCTCGATGGGCCCATGATACCTCAGGCCATCAGGGTAGAGATGCCACCTATAAGTGGGCCCCAGACCGAGGGGTGGATCTAACCTTGGACAGTATTTCTCAGGTTATCCACAACTGTGAGACGTGCTGCCATCAAACAGGCCAAGCGGGTGAAGCCCCTATGGTATGGTGGACGGTGGTCTAAATATAAGTATGGAGAAGCCTGGCAGGTTGATTATATTACCCTACCCCAGACACGTCACAGTAAGCACTACGTGCTCACAATGGTGGAAGCCACCAAGGGGTGGCTGGAGACCTACCCTGTGCCTCACGCTACTGCTCGGAACACCATCCTGGGCCTAGAAAAGCAAGTCCTGTGGAGGCATGGTACCCCTGAGAGGATTGAGTCAGACAACGGGACTCATTTTTATAACAGTCTTATCAACACCTGGGCTAGGGAACATGGCATTTTGTGGGTGTACCATATCACCTACCATGCACCCACTGCAGGCAAAGTGGAGAGGCACAATGCAGTGTTAAAAACCCAGTTGAAAGCATTGGGTGGGGGATCTTTCAAGAATTGGGAGCAGCATTTGGCAAAGGCCACGTGGTTGGTCAACACCCGAGGCTCCACCAACCGAGCAGGCCTGGCCAAGGCTGAGCCTCTGCATACAATAGACGGAGACAAAGTCCCAGTGGTGCATGTCATAGGTTTGTTAGGGAAGACAGTGTGGATCAAGTCTGCCTCAAGTACAGACAAACCCATTCGTGGGGTTGTCTTTGCTCAGGGACCAGGTTGCACATGGTGGATAATGCAGAAAGATGGAACAACACGATGTGTACCTCAGGGAGATCTGATTGTTGGGTGAGAATCATGTGTAAACATCACTGTCTGCTGGATGCTACTGCTATTGTCTGTACATTAAACCACGCAGAATGAAATAGAAGGAAATGTGTAAGTGAGAGGGTATGTGTTAACTGTTGAAGGTATGAGCAAGTGTTGAAGGTATGAGTAAGTGAGAGGAATCCTGCTGCCCTGCAGCCTGGGGCCTGGATTCAGTGGCTCAGTGTGGAACGTGACAGGAACAGGAGCATGACGGGTATTGCTTGTATTTTTTTGTGGGGAGAACGAATGGAAGTTTTATGTGGATAAATACACGATGTGGAATATATGTTGGTTTTGGCTGTAAGTTGACAATATGGGGATAAGGGGTGGAATGTCCTAGGGTGACGTGTGTATCCCCAGTCGTCTGTGGGGTGCAAAGGGGAGAAGAAGCGTGGCTTGTTTTTCCCCAGGAAAACTCTGCTCCTCGGAGTGACCTTGGAAGCGGGGGAGTTGGAACACAGCGAGATGGAAAGAAGCTCTGGTTTTTTTTCCCTCGAGAGTTAGTTTAGTGGTAGCGTAGTTAGATTCTGTAGAATAGCTGAAGTTTTTTCCCTCTTTTTTTTTTTTTTTTTCCCTTTCTTTTCCTTTTTTCCCCTCTCCTCGGAAATATTCCAATCTCTCCAGACTGAGGACCTGGGGGAAGCGCCGGGGGGCCTCCACCTGGGACCCACCCCACCAAGACCAACCCTGCACAACATCTCCTTTTCTCCCAGCGCCAGAGGAGAAGGAGCAACGGAACACAGTGACTATCTTCAAGAGGAGACCTCCTCTTTTTAAGTTTGTTATCCCTCTGGAGCAGCACAAAGCTCTTGTCATTGGGTATTGTGCTGGGAGTGCTTTGCCTGTTTAATAAACAGGTTTTTTCCACTTCTCTCTGAGGAAGTCTTTTCCCGAACCGGTTGGGGGAAGGGAGGGAGGGCCCCTGTGGGAGGGTTTCTCCCAAATCTGCCTGAAACCAGAACAACATGTGAGCCAACATCCATCAAACACTGTCTGTCACTGTATGTGGGCAGCCTGTCCAGGCAGAATCAGACCACAACCAGACGTATCAGTTACAGCCCCTTGCTCCCCCTCTAATCAGATTTATGTTTTAACTGATCCTGATGCTAAGCACATCAGATCCTCAGCAAACATCCCCACAACTCCATCAGGGTGCCCAGGAGTGCTGAGATAGGGCAAGACTGCCAGCACATCTCACCACAGGCACCTACAGAGCCATAAGGCACGTTTAACATATAGAGAGCAGGGGTAAATACTTTCCTTCCTTGGGATTTTTCCTGGATATTCAAAACTGTGCCTTGTTGACTCAGAGAGACAGAACTCTCCTCATCTAACAGCTGAATTTTACAAAACATGATGAGGTTTGCAAACTCCTGAGTATTTTGGCTGCCTCTGCAAGCCTGATACGCAGATAGAACTGTGCTGCAGTTTCATGCAGTGGGAGGGAGCACTGAGAATGGGCTCTCCTCTTCCAATGTGTTGTGTCTGAAGATATGCTTTAAGGCACAGGCATCTCTACCTGCCCCCATGCTGGGGACTTTCCATTTACAGCTCTGTCCCTGACAAAAGCTCCAAAACAAGAAGACCCCATTCCACTGGAGTTTGATAACTCCCATTTGGCAGAAAACCACACCACTGGACCCAAAATTGAGCTGATCCAATGCATTAAGCTATCATGGGCTTGCTGCCAGATCTTTTAGATGATTTTGAGTCTCAGATCATCTATAGCATAACATGACATGATCATTCGTGGCCTCCTCCAATCAACCTGGTGTCAGAAGTTCATTCAGACAAGTAAGATGGCACTCCAAACACCTGGTTCTAAAGAGACACCCAGCCATTAGCTTGGATCTGAAACCAAACTGAAAATATTCCCTGGAGCAAGCATCAGAGAGACTTAGTCCTGTCCAAAAGTCCAATTGCTGCCTGCAAAAATCCACAGCACCCTGCCTAGCTGTTCAGAGAGGTCTCCCTTGCCCGTGGCAGGGAGGTTGGAAGCAGGTGATCTTTAAGATCCTTTCCAGCCCAAACCCATTGTGTGATTCTAGAATTCTATGACCTCTACCTGGGACTAAGCAGCATTGCTGCTGGGGGTCTTGGGGAAGCTTCAAGTGACACCTGCATACCCCAGCCCAGAGCCCATCTCTTGTGCTGCTCAGACCCAGGAGTAGAAGAAACCTGATAAAAACTGTGAGTCTCACAGTCAAACACTCCATCTGTTCCACCAGCCCCCCGACTGGCCAAATTCTCCTGTGTGTAGTGCTTGCCAGCTCGAGAAACATCTCAACAGGCAGGAGCTGCTTGCCAAAGGACTGGTCACACCTCCTCACCCACCTCCATCATTGCAGGTTTTGGAAATAACCACAAATGCCTCCTTGCCTTGCTAACAGTGAGTACTGTACCAGGGGACTGCCAGGAGCAGCAAGGTAATGCAGGTTGCAAAACTGTACAGAAGGGAGGGAGTGAGCACCAGGAGCCAACCTCTTCACTAGAACAATCCACTGCAGGAGAACGTCTGGAAAAGAGTTCACTATACATTATCCAGAAGAAAAACTCTGGTGCATGAGGTGGAGAGCACAGCATTGCTCCTGCCAGGCGATGCAGGGAGCAGGGAATGCTGGCGATAGGGAGGTTTGCAGGCTGAGCCACACAGGTGTGCCTGGGCACCGCAGGGCTCTCTGGGGCTGCAGGTTTGCTGGGCTGTCTTTGCATCACTGCACAAGTAATGGATGTGCCAATTAAAACCCAGCCAGAACATTTGTCTCTATAGCTGGCAAAGAGGATCCATGCCTCAGTGATACCCTGCATTTCTCTGTTTGTTCTGAACACTCCACATGCTCGATTCAGTGTTTTTAGACTCCAAGGCAGATGCATTGGATTGATTTCTAACGTAACTCCCATAATCACCTACACTTTAGAATGATCTCTATGTAAACACAAGGCACAGACTTTGTTGTGTTACACCATAGCTCCCATGTAGTTTTTGTGGTTGCAGAGCACAATGCCTCATGCTGGCTCAATATTTGAGCTTCAATTACCCAAGTATGCATCAAAGGACAAGCACGTGGTCCAAAAGTGAGCACAGCTTCACCAAAGCCATCACTGTTTACATCGCAATGACTTGTTTTTCAGTGTTACATTTGATTTACTATCTCACTCAAACGTGGCTTGTTACAAAAAAAAAAATTGCATGAGATTCCAAAATTTCATTAGAAAAAAAATAATCATAAATGTGCACTGCTCACAGTACTCCATGAGGGGTCCAGTATGGCCCTCATCATCTAAAGGGCTGTTAATGCAGAACTTAGAGATGATCACAGTGGTCTTTCAGTGCTTGGCATTTCCTGACTCCTACACCTTTGTTTTTCCTTTCTCATGATTACATTAACACTTTTGTGTTATGGAATATTTATGAAGCACACCACGTGCTTAATGGATTTCCTCATTAATTTGCAGCTAGCCTGCATTAATACAAGACTCACAATAATCAATCTTGTCTTGGTTTAGGGTAAATTTGGGAGAAAACTTAAATGGTTTTTCTTTAAACTGGTTTGGGAAAGATTTTTTAATTAATATTTAATATAAGGGTTTTTTACTTTTTTGAGCCCCACGTTGGGTGCCAATAAAATTGTATCTGTCCTGGTTTAGGGCAAACTTGGGAGAAAACCCCCGAATAGGGTCCCTCTGGGAAGCAAACCCAAATGGCCCCTCCCCCCAACTGGTCCAGTAAAGAACTTCCTCAGAGAAAAGTGGAAAAAACTATTTATTTAACAAACAAAGTGCCCACAAGCATAAAGAATGAATAATATGAAACAATAAAACCTCTCGTTCTGAAGTGAGATAGCAAATTGAGAAAGTCCTTGCTGTGGGTGTAGCTCAGCTCTCTCAGTCTCTTATTAGTCCCAATCCCTTCGGTGCTGGAAAATGCCATCCGGTGGCTCCTGTGGGCTGCAGGTGTGAGGCCCTGGTGTCTTTCTGGGTTTTTCAGTTCAGAGCAGGTTTAAACAGTCCCAAGATAGAGAGAAAAAAAACCAGTCCAAGGAGCTTCTCTGCCCTAGCTAGCTAATACTAACTAAAAGCACAAGAGATCTCTGTCCCATCACTGTGCTTCAGACGAACAACCATCCCGAGAGGAATGCAGAGGAGTGAGAGCTGTTTTCAAAACAAACTCAGTGCTTTTTCTTTTCCTGCTTCGCTCTTAGAACCAGTCTTAAAGGAACAAAACTCAATGTACAGCACAAACAGACGATTGGGGATACAAGCATGATAAAGTCACCCTAGGACAAATCTGAAATCCATCAAGGATTCCCAGGTTTAATATCACCACCACTTTTAATGAGAAAGGAAATCTGTAAATCCAACTTGCAAAAGCAAAAATAAAGCCATGTGGGAGCAGCACAAGCAGTGCAACTGCATCTTTCACTTTAAAAGCATCCAGAAGTAAACTTCTATTAATTGAATTGGTTCTAAAGCCATGAATTACAAATTCCCCTCACTAAATCTTATCCATAGTTCCCCAAAATGGCACATATCATAGTGCATTCCTCTCCCTACTGCCCATCCTGCAACATGGGGATGCATGAGCAAGGTGAGAGGTCAGGTGGATTAGAGCTGGCCTTGGGACCCTGGTGGTACCCAAACCACTCATATTTCTGTACACTTGAGGGAGTAGGAGATCAGCTGAAGATCAGGTATCCATTATGGTATATATGTTTAGATGTCTCTTGCTGGACAGCAGCTGCCTGGCCTTGTGCTGTTGCACCATTAGATGTAGGTAAATTTTCACCATTCTTCAACTTTGTCATGTCTCAGAGCACCAGCAAACTCTGAGCACGTGTGTGGCAAAAGGAGTTGTGTCTGGGGCAACATGGACCTTCCTCATCAAGGGAATGCTCTGCCTGATGTGATTGATCAGCTATTGCTGCCATCTCTGAGAGTTCTCTGATGTTTGTGTTTATAGAAGTCATTCTTCCCTATCAACATTGCCCCATTATTATCTCCTACACACACATGTGCACAAAAATTAACCCCGAGTATTAACAGAGGAGACAAACCTTGCTATTAATGAGACCACTGCAACCACATATAAATCAATCCAACTGCATGAAGTAACAGCCCAACATTTAGTGCCATTTAGCTGGGAGACATGCACTGAAAATAAATATAAAGGTGCAAAACCAAACTGATACACTGACAATTAAAAAAAAAAAATTAGTAGGTTGTTCTTTCCTGGAAGCTTTCGAGGCCAGACTTTCTTGGATATACATCAATGCAAACCTAGTATGGTCAGCAGAACACCTCATAATTTTCTATTGGAGAATTTGAGCCTGTGTATTTACCCTCTGTTCATGGCAAGTGTCCCTGAGCTTGTGTGTGGAAAGGGACAGCAGCACCAGCCCCTGTGTGCACCCAATTCTCCAGCTGCTTACAGAAAAGTCTCAGCACTGGTAACAGCAAATTTGAGCTCATCATATTCCTTCTGTTGTCAGGCTCTATTTCAGCAAGGGACCTCAGGATATGCCTAACTCCCAGCTACAGCTCCTTGCCTTTGAAGATAATGGGGCAATCACACATCTAAAGTTAGACATCTCTTCCTGTCTTGGGAAAAACAGTCCTTAATACCTCTGAGTTTAAAGATGATCTGGCAATATTTTTGTTCACCATCACACAAAAGGCAGATTTAAGAGTGGAAGGCAATTTCCCCTTCTGTGCTCAGCAGCAGAGAATAGTGCCGTAGGCTTTCCAACAGCATTTGGTACTTCACTGACAAGGTTAAAACAGTCAAAAATTTATTGTGCCACACTTGGAATAGAGTTTTTTCCTCATATGTAACTAATTTCTACTGAGATGTTGGTTAAGGAGAAAGCATTTGATAATCTGATTTTGCAACTGGTGACAGAGTCACCAGGAGGGAAACAGAAGAAATTCAAACATGAGCTAAATTGTTATTTGCCAAGCATTTGTGAAACTCCCCCGGAATCTGAGCCTAGATGATCAGACCCCTTTGAGTTTCCTTGGGACTCAGCCCCGTGGCGACTTGATGGAGAGAGACAGCTTTGATCCAGTTGTCCAAAAAGTAATTTAATAATACAAAAAATAACAAACAATAAGATGTCCACTGTATTGGAGCAAACCGGACCAAGGCAGTAACAAGGGGCAAAAGGCAGGGTCTAAGGTCCTACAGAGGTACTTATACACCCTGGTGTGGGTGGAGAGTTAAGGTGAGGTCTGAGGCAAGGGTTCAATGGGGGACCACGATTAAGAATATTAAAATTCTTGCACCAAAAATTAACCTATGATAACACAGAGAACTAAGCCTTTTACTTATGGCACTGGAAACAGGGTTTCCCAAGGCATTTTTCCAGGGTTCTCTTCTTCCCCAGGGAAACTACCCTCTACACATTTGATTTCCAAGGAAATGAACACATTCAGCAAATAAAGAGGAACATGACAGTGCAGGAGAAGAGCTTGAGGACAGCACATTGCTTCTGGGGTATGTTCATGAGAGAAATGGAGATTAAGGAGACGTCACAGGCTGGAGACAATCTACCCTGAGACAGCTCCACTCTCCTCTCTAAATCCTGGGTGCACAACTGGTCAGAAATGGGGTGCCATCCACTCCAAAAGCACATCCCAAACAACTCTAGCTCTGTGCTTACCTGGATGCCTTCAGGTTGTCTCCCAGAGCTACCACTGCCTGTTTCACTGAGGGGTAGCAGGACCCAGCATCTGACTGAATCCAGATGGGAGCCTGAGATAAACTGCAGAGGAAACCTGATGTCTGAATCAGCACATGAAAAGAAGTAAGCAGAAATAAATAGATTAGTCTGGTCTACAGTGTTTCTGTTCAAAAAGAGGAAAAGCTGCTGCAAACTTAGACTGCAGGTGAAGGGAAAAGCCCTTAGGAAAGCAGAGGGGCTCAGGATCACCACCTGGAATGGGCCCTGCTGCTCCATAAAGAAAACATGCCAGGTTTTGAGGAAAAGCAGCTCCAGCAGAACGTATTTTGGCAGGATGGGCTGTCCAGCAGCACACTGTGAGGAGTCCCCTGCCAGCACCACACTGCCCTCATCCAGTGCTTGGCTCTGACCATGCTGCAGCATCTGCACAGCACAGATAATGCTCCCACAGATGCCTGCCCAACACTTTGAACCCGAGGCTTATGGCTGTACAAACCACCTCACACACAGGGACCTCCACGGAGCCAGCCCTACGGTGGCAGCACCATCCCCCCAAGGAGCAGGTACCTCCCACTGCACCTGGATGTGCTGCAACCCATCCCAGTCCTGTGACAAGGCTGTCCCACAGGCACTGCTGCTGCTCCCAGGCAGGCTGGAAGCAGCACAAGTTTGTGCTGGAAACATTCAGCTTCTGGAGAAAACAGCACTCCAAATCTCACAGCCTCCTGATTCCCTCCGGGGAAGCCCGGCTCACAAGCCTGGGCACATCTTGCACATTCATCCAAGCTTTTGTCTTGCATTACTTAAGTTTTTCCAAGAACATCACTTTTGGAGCAAGGTTAATTTTTTCCCTCTTCCCCTCCAAAAGGCAAATAATGGTGGCATTGGAAATGAGTGGGCTCAAAGGTGAAAACATGGTAACTTGGTGTGACCTTTGAAAAAAAAAATAACAGCCTGGGTAGAATTCGAAAATCCTGGCCCCTTTGGGGCTGCTTGTAGTAATTAGGTCATATTGGGGCAATGTCCTGCCAGAATGTCACCCCACGTGTAACTTACCCCAGGGAAACAAGGTGCAGTGGTGGTGAGAAGCGGAAGAAGGGGTGACAGAGGCCACTGGATGGGTAGTGACCCCACAGAGTGTTTAAGATCCACCACCAAGCACAGAGCAGGGGGTTACCTCCTGCTAAAAGTGTATCCTGCGTAGCAGCATCTGCAGGTGGTAAGACATCCAAGGGAGCGACCTCAGCCCTGTGCAGTGAATAAAAGAGGAAAAACAAGCCTCAGAAAGGCTCTAGGTTGACACAGGTCCCAGGGCAAAATGAGACAGGGTTGATGCTACCACCTCCCCAGGGGACTTCCAACACAAAGATACTCTGGGAAGGGGGGAAAGCACATCAGGTGAAAAAATGCTCAGGAAGTCCTGTGCAAGGGGAGACCCTGATCCACCCCACACATATTTAGGTTCACTGCTCTGGTTCACCATGGGTCATTGCTGTATCCCAGACATCATCCATCCACACTGCTGTCAGCTGCAGTGCAGCATCTCCAGGGTCCTCACATTGGGGAAGACTGGGAGCTGCCTCCCTGACTTCAAGACTGATGTTGCATGACTTAAGCACAAATTAAGTGCGGAGCAGAAAAACCATATGCAGAACCAGCATTTTAGCCCTGGCTTTGGGCTGGCCTTGGTTGAAATTCAGCAGCTCGACAGCATCAGATTTTGTTGGCGTCTGAGACAGAACCCCCCAGGCATTTTTAGATGACTTTGTGATAGTTATCTTCCCTTTCTAATATTTGCTTTATGCTTGGGAAAAAAAGTTATCCCAGGAGTCCTTTGAACATTAAAATTTATGCCATGCATGCTACTTTCTTCAAATATTTTAAAATATTCAAAATGTAAGAACCTTGGCACAGTGCCCAGGATCCTGTCTTTTTGGATAAAAGTTTCAGATAACTGACACTTCCAATTACTGTTTCTCCCTGAAGAGGTCATCTCTGCTTCAGCTCCAGAGCAGAGCGGCGGAGGTACTGGAGGTCCCCGAATTTCACAAAAAGTTAAAAAATCTGCACGGGTGCTAATTAAAGCCAACGCTCTCTGTGTCTGACCTAGTTCTGCCTTGCTTTCAGGAGGCTTTACCTGAGTATCTTTCAAATCACTTAAAAATTAAAATGGTTAATAATGCATCAGAGCCAAACGTTACCCTGGGGCTGGCTATGTGGGGAAGCTCAGTTTTGCTTGTGGATGGCATTGTTTGTAGTTACTGGGGGCTGGGAGCACTACCAGCCTGATTCTCTACTTTTACTCCCACCCTGCACACCTTTATGCCACTTATTGATGTCTCAACCCTTTTTTGGATGATTTCTGTAAATGTTCAATATCCTGCTGGCCAAATCAGGAGGTAGAAGTTAGCTGAACTGTTCATCTGGTCCCCAATGCATCCATCTGCACAGTCAGGGTCTCCTGCACACTCAGCTTCCCTGTGTGTATTCCTACAAGATCTCTATCACTGTCTCTTCCCAAGGTTTAATTTTCTAGAATAAACAGCAGGGCACTTCCGAGCTGAGGAATGCCAGCTTAGAAATTTTCCTTTCTGCTTCTGCACCTTGCATTGACATTTATTCAGGAGTTTCATTTTACCATGTTTTTTACTTGGCTGCCACTTAGTGGCAATGCAAAGTCATAGCTCAGGCAAACCCATAGCCTGCAAATCCATCTGGTATTCCAGTGACTCTTTCCAGGGCTGTGGGAATTATTTGCTCTGTCATTTACTTTTCACCCAACACCCTTTCCACAGTTTATGAGTAAAGTTACAAAACCCCATCTCACTGGAAAATGCATTAAAAATATCACAGCCATTATGAAGGTAGCGTTATAAATATGTAGTTTAATTCGAGTTTTTATTACTGTTATAATTATATAGTTTGATTTGAGTTTTTATTAAATAAATGTGCTAAAAGGTACCCCCTTGTACAGAAACCAACAAGGGGGGTAAGCAACTGACCTGCCGATAGAACAATAGAACTGTATTCTCCATGTCAATGAGGGGTAGACCATACTAAAGAGGCCCAGATGACAGATAACGATCACTAAGGCCCATCAGAACCAATTCAGCTCTCAGAAAATCCGATCACTCCACCTTCCTAGAATTCTGACACTCACTGAGACCAAACCCAGAAACCAAGACGTTCATCTGGCAGGAGCTTCAAGAATAATTCATAGACATGTTTAGTGAAGACTTCAGGAATAATTCATAGACAGATCCAGAGATGTGACCAGATTTCCCGGAATTCTATTCTACTCTCACTCCAGGTGGACAGAAATCCTATCTGCATATTCAGACTGGACAGAAAACTAGCCTCGGGGCCTAAAAACCTTATAAAAACTAGCCTTTGAGAGATGGTTGGCGTGAACTATGGGGGACCCAGTGCAATAGAGGCTGGGTCTGGTTCACCCGGCAGCTCGAAACCTGGGCTCAGAGCTGCCGTTTGATTGTAGGACTTGTCTCTTTTCGATCTCATTTTGTCATTTTCCAATAAACCTCTAAAACTGAATATTGGAGAACTGTCGTTTATAACAGTAGCATCCACCTTGCAGTGCTTTTCATTCATAAAAGAAGGTTGGTGGTACCCAGTACCACCTGCAGGGAATTTTCAATGGTTAGGTTGGAGGTGCTCACATGGCCTTCAGCCCCTGGTAAGGCAGACACAGAATCACAGGTGGGTCTGCTGCTGTGGTACCCCCTGAGAAGGGTCTGTCTTCTGGGGGAAATAAACAAGAGGTTCTTGCCGGAAGACTAAACTTGTGCAAATCAAAGTGAGCTGTTTCATAAACCCCAGCACTGTTTCTCACAGGGATTCCCAGCAAGAGGTGAGGACATGTCCAAGCTCCTCCTTGCCTACAGTGTTGTGGCTGCTCCTCTGAAGCAAAACAGCTCCATTTTCAAGTTTCTGCTGAAATGTCAACATTTCCTAAGGAAACAGTGAAAATAAATCATGGCATTGTGACTTTACAGGGGGCAATAACAGCAACAGGTAATTATCACCCCAGGGCAGAATCTTAAAAAGCCAAGTGAGACTTTCAAAAGAGGAAACTTGCATGTTTTCTGCAAAGGCTCTGTGCTCAAAGTCTGGCATCCCTAAGACACATCAACTTTCATTTCCATAATTTTCATTTTTCTCTCCATAATTGCACTGGAGATATCAAAAAGAACTATTTTTTTTAATTTTCCACAGAAGTGAAACGGAAGGAGCTGAAATTACAGTGTATTGGAGCTTTCACATTGTGAATGCTTGAAGTTTCTCTTTTTTTTTCTTTTATAATCTGCATTGATTACTGTCAAGACAAATTTCTTGCTGTGAAACAGAGGTAAGTCCTTGTAACCAGACCCTGAACTCAAAGTGACAGTCACGTTTTCTAATTAAAAAAGAAAGAAAGAAAAAAAAACAAGTAAAAAAAAAAAAAAAAGGTAATATTCAAACCTCACCTAAGCCCTCAATTTCACCTCTCACTCCAATCACAATTGCTGCAGAGGTACATATTGCAATGTCACCTAAAGGACTCTCCTGCACTTGGAAGCATCTCTTGTGCAGTAACCCAGCACACACCACAGCCCTGGCAGCAGCATTCTGGCAGGATAGGGTGGCAATGGCTCCTGCCTTTCCCTCTCACATCAAGTGGATAAAGGACACCTCAGCTCCATTTCCCTGCAGTACTTGAACTCCTTTGGATCCCTTGTCACACCAGGACCAGGTTGCAGCTCTGCTTTGCCCTGCATAGCTTAAAATGTCATCCTGGGGAGAGGAGGAGAAGCCCTCCCATCCATGCACAGAGGTGCTCTGGACCTTTAGGTCTTGCTCTCTGCATGTGTGGGGGCCCTTCATCTTGCCCACAAGACCATGGCAGCACCCCATAGCAAAGTTAGAAATAGGTTGGAAGAAGATATTTTTTTTGCCATGGATTTCTTTATTATGAATTTTAATGGTACTTCAGATTAGTTCAGCTGTTGACAGCAGTTGGCATCCCATTTGAACAGCTCTACCTGCACTGGCATTAAGAGGAAATGTTTACTTTTCATACCTCTGCACTTTAAGCTGTGCTGTGGGAATCCAGCTTTTCAAAGCCTGAGCCTGCCTAGGCATTTAGATCCCTTTTCATCCACTTTATCGTCTCCTTGAAGAAACATTTTGCCAAAGTTGAGGATGATTAAAGGCTCAGAAGTACGTGCCAAGAGACAGCCAGGAGTGCACTGCCATGGGACCATCCCTGGCAAATACAATGGGACCCTGAGCAGGCTGCCTTCAGGCTGTTGCCATTTCTGTCTGAGGGGAAATGGCACTGAAGGTGCAGGAAGATCCTCACTGTCAACCCATGGGAGCAGCTGTCCTGCTGCTGCCATGGTCAGCTCCCTTTGTCCCTCCCCAGGAGGGACAAAGTGCACTTTGCTCAGTGCACCTTGCATAGCCCTATTTCATCTGGCACTCACTGGTGGTCAGCTCCCAACCATCCTACCCACCAGCCTGTCTGCAGCCCAAGGTACTGGAGCAAAACTTGGCTCTGGAGTCCATTTCCTCTCTGCCTTGTGATATAGCACGGATAAACATCTAGCAGGGCAATCTGCTGATAAACAATGCATAAAAACTCCCTATCTCTTCACAGCTTCCATGACTTTGCTGGACTAATTTCCAACACATTTTACTCACTTTGAACCACGAGAAAGAATCAGATGGGGTGTCTTGCCTGGTGCAGCTGGACACAGCGCCACAGCCAGCTATACCTAAGAGGAAGCAGGGAAAATAAGTTTTTCTAACAATTACATGTAGTTTACTTGGCCTAGGAAGAGCCCTTTGACAGGAAGCTGCAGGAACAGGTAATATTTAGTTTGCGCCTTAGCAAGGAAGAGAGTAATATGGAATCATGGAATCAAGAAATATAAACACTGAATAAAACCAAATCACCTAAGTGGGGCAAAACACCAGAAAATTGTCTGATGGGGCTCATTACATTTAAGACAGAACTGGTTACTGGGGAGGAGGATGCTCTTGATCTAAAGATACTTTGCCTTCTTTGGGAAGATACTTCAAAACACCCCCTGGCCCTGGGGATTTTTCCTTGTCTGGGCACTGAGGGGCAGAATCACTGGGACACCCTGGGAATGCACTTGCAATGCCCGTTTCATGCTCCCAATGCATGTCCAAAGTTCAAGGCACTTTGTAGGTGGGAGAGATTCCCCTGGCCAGCATCCCAGAGCAACAGGCTCGGCAGGACAGCACTTTTTCCTTTGAGATAATATATTAGGGAAAATGGGATAACTACATTTTTGTCAAAAGAGCAGCGTTAAAATTCTGCCGTGCTAGCCTTGCCTTGCCCAGGGCAAGGAATTTTTTTGATAGGTGAATAAAATATCATTAGTTTCTCCACTGTCATCAATCATCAAAGTGAAGGCTAGGCAAGTAACCTCTCTAGACAGTCCTGGGGACTGCATTAGCCCCTGGTTTCTAAAGAAGCAGAGAGGGGCCGAGACAGGAGGCTCCCTTTATATCAAAATGCATGGGAGGCAGGCAGCTAAAACCTGTCCCCAACTTTGACGTTTTTCCCTAAGTGTTAGAAGCTGACAACAGCATAGAAATGGAGATTTCATGTTGTCACTCCAGCCTTGCCCAGCTATTTGTGGCCAGGTAGCCCAAGCTGGGCTAGATATTGTATGGAGGCATTGCTGAGAGCACAGCATAAGGAGAATGACAAATCTGAAGCTTTTGTCTAAAGGTCACACACTTGAAGCTTCTTTCACATTTGTGTAAGTTAATTTACTTCTAAAAAAAAAGAAAAATCTTCACAACAAAGAAAAATGAACAGAAATCTGTCTCTGAGACTGCCATGGCAGTGAACTTCCAAAGCTATTGTGATTTCAATAGAAGAATAGGAGACACTGCCATCGAAAATGCCATTGATATTGTAACAGATCATTGCCTAAATAGACCATAACAGCCCTCATTTCAATGGTTGCTGAGAAAAGCATTAACCCCTTCCCATCTGAGCGCCTGCACAATCTCTGTGTGACACATCAAAGGAGACACACCAGATAGTATGAATTTCGCACCCATTTTCTGCCCCTGTCAGCTCCTCTGAACTTCCCTGTCCCTTTCCTTTTCCACACCGTATCAGAGCGAACCGCAAGGGCAAATCCTTTTAAGCACAGGCAGAAAACCTGGGGTTAGTGCATTGTCTCATCCCCTCAGCCCCACTCCTCAAACCACCCAGGAGAAGGCAAAGCCTTCCCCAAAGGTCTGGGGCTCTGGGGCAGTTGAAGTGCCAACAATTTACAAAAAGATATATATATATATATATATATATATATGTGTGTGTGTGTGTGTGTGTGTGTGTGTGTGTGTGTATGTGTGTGTATATCTATCTATCTATCTATCTATCTATCTATCTATATCTATACATGTATATCTATCTATCTATCCATCTATATCTTTATCTTTTAATTCCCAGTGGACCAAGTCCCAAACCCTTCCAACTCTGAAAGGGCTTTCATGGAAAAGTTAAAACCAAAACACAAACAAAACCAAAAACTAACCAAACAATACCCCCTCCTCACCAAAAAACCCCAAACCAACCAACCAATCAACCAACCAAAAACAAAAACCCCAACTGTACTTTTTTTTAACTGCAGTTCTCTTCCAGACCCAGGGAGACTATTGCAGTAGATGCTTATTAAGCTCCTGTTTGAGGTTACTCATTTACCTTGTTCTTAAGCTCTTTGCCATGTCCTACCGGAGGGAACTCCTGAAATATTAAGCTAAACACCTTTCAAAATGCAATGTGCCTCACTGTCAGCTTGACTTACAGATCCTGGGGAGACAAAGAATAAAAGCAGGTTTCTTTTGAATAAAAGGACTATTTCTATGCTCCACATTAATTGTAATATATGATTTAGAATAAATTCCTGCTAAAGAATAAAAATACAGTATCTTTTAAATAGAACCAAGTGAGGGAAAGAGCAAAACACACAGGATGAATTCCTGTCTCAAAAGATAGTTATTCTGAGAGGATTACTCATGTTATAAATGACAATTTCCCCAATATTTTTTTGTTAAGAAATATATTGGAAAAACGACAAAGTGAAAAATTGAGTAAAGCCACAATCAACGGTCAGCTCTGACCCCAGGAATCAGAACCGGGTGAACCAAAAAGGACACAGCCTCACCGGACTGATGCCCTCGACCCTGGTTCACGTCTGCCATCTCCCAGAGTCCAGTCTTTATACTGTTTTTGTGCCTTCAGGCTAGTTTATTGTTCAGTCCAGTCTTTGAATATGCAGATAGGTTCTTCTTCCTGCCTGGTGTGGACAGAGAATAGAATTCCAGTGGGGTTGATTTCATCTTTGGATTTTGGCATGAATATTCCTGAAGTTCTGGTAAGGCAAGCATGTCTTGAATACCAGATTTCTGGGTGGGTGTCAGGATTCCGGGAAACGGGAAGGTGGCCTGATTGGATTTTCTGTTAGCTGAATGCTCTCGATGGGTGCTTGAGATTCTATTGATGTGGAGATCTTGTCTTATTGTTCCATCTGGTGGGGAGGAAGGCATGCCTCCTGCTCATTCATTTATGCATTGATTTTGTACAGGGGGGTACCTCGGAACACGTTTTGTTGTATATAGGAATAACATGTTTCTAATAAAACTCAAATTAACCATATATTTATAACAACTCAGTCTAGTGAGGCCACAGAAATATGCATCGAATGAATATTCGTTGCCAGAACAAGATATTCAAAGAGATTACCGTCTGACAAGATTTCAGCAATAAGAGTATCACAGAAAAAACTCTTGTTAGAAGCAGCCACAAAAAAAAAAAAAAAAGAACATGCATTAATATGTGAGGAAAAGAACAAGATCAACGAGAAGAAAACAGGAAGACCCCCCCAGAATCCCGCTAAGTCTGAAAACTGTATAAAAAAAGACCCAGTGAAAACAGCACCTCGTGAACTACAGGGGTACAAAGCTGTCCTATCCCAGTTCACCCAGCACTGATCGCCTGGCTCAGTGCTGATTTGCTTGTGGCTTTTCCAATTTTATTTTGATTTTTTAATAAATTCCTTTAATTATTAAATTAGCTGATTTCATTTATAACATTAATTAAATTCAGTCATTTAATTCTTTACTAATTGAATCTGGGGCCACATTTGCCATTGCTTAGCACAGGTCATATGCCACGCTAACCAGTGCTGGCTTGCAGAGCATCCTCCTGCCTTTCCTGTGCCACACTGCTCTGGGTTTGTGACATTCTCTCTTTACTTCTCAGGCACGTACATATAGGTGTTACATACATGTGTATGAATAAATATAAATATAAAATGCAAAACTCCCTAAATTTCTTCTTATTCAATCATTCATCTTGAGTTTCTCCAGGCTGATTTTTTTCTAACAAATACTACTCTGTTACACTCCAGCTGTTTATTGTTTCATTGACTTTAAAAGTTCTTTGCTACAGTCTTGCAGTCTCTTCTACAGAGAAACATAGTTCAGAAACACAAGTGCTCCAGATTTCCATGGGGCATGGATATCTGGCACCAAGCCAAGATCTGTTTCCCTACTGGAAACCCACAGCCATGGCTCCAAGTCTCTGCTCAGCAATTTGCCACCCAAAAGCTCCATGGGGCCACTGCCTGCTCAGATACAGGGACCTTTCCTAAAGCTTCCAGCTGTCACCAGACAGCTTTGAACTGATAATTGCAAAAGGCAACTACACTTTTTGGTAAGTTCTGCAGGCAGTGGAGGTCCTGGGGAGGACACTGACTGAGGATTCATTAATCCTAATTAAAGGACCAAGGGTTCTTTAATCCTGCACATCTCCCTCAGGGTCTCCTGGGGAGCTCCTCAGCTCCTTCTGGCAGCCCAGGATGTGGAGCCTCTGGCAAGACCCTGAGCACATTTTCCAAAGGGTCTGCAATGGGATCAAAGCTCTTTGCAGCCACAGGCAGCTGGACTAGTGGCTTCTTAGGGAGGTGCCATGGGGTGATGAGGATGCTCTCAGTGCCTGATAAGGCAAATGCAGTGAAGGGGCAGGGAAGGATGCTCTTGGTGCCTGGCATGGCTGAGTGCAGCCCCCACACTTCAGCCACTTAACTCCTAAGGTCTGAGCAAGGTCAACAAGACATCAACTAGGACATTATTCTTGCTTCTGGGGAGAGGTGGCTAAATTTTCATTTCAATGCCATCATTCATGGGCCTTAATTACTTTTACTTTTTCATAAGATTCAAAGGCAAATAGCTATCTTGCAAACAAAAAGGCAACAGATTCAGAGAGTTGCCACAAAATAACTTCTAAACCCCCTGTCCTGTTTCATGAAGGCCTTGTAAGAACCCAGCACAATGAGAAGTAAAGCCACACTTTGCAGGGCATCAGTGGCAATTTCTTCCTCATATGTTTCTCAAGACACTCTGCTCTGTTAATTTAGTTTGTCTATAGTGAATTTTGTCATTATTCCAAACATCCGGTCTCATGACCTAGTTTTATAGCATATCACCACCAAGTATCTTTTTTTGGCTATACAATCTCTCTGGGGAAATGAAAATTGTCTGCAGCACTACTATGCTGGGGAGCAGCCTGGAAAACAGATCCAAGATTATTCCTTTCTGTGTCAGTCATTTAAGCCTCTTTGTGTTAAAGTTGACATTTGTCTTGATGCTGTCTCAATAGGCCCTGCTGGCTGGATTTCATTCAGTGGTGAGCCGGGGGGGGGGGGGGCGGGGGGGGGGGGGGGGGGGAAGAACTTGCCTCTTGTTTTACTTTCAGGCCATTATTGTGCCAAAGCCTGAAGGGAGGGAGCTGAATAACCACAAACAGGTGAGGCAAGGAGAGGCTTCCTGTCTCTGCTCTCAGCTTGCAAGAGCTGAGCTCTTTGGATGCCTTTCAAAGCCAGGAGAAGCCAATAGCAATAATCCCCACCATGGGAGCAGGCAGGAAGGAAGGGTATCTGGTGTTGGCCAGAGATGTCCCAGCACAGGGGAAGTGCATTCCCACGCGGTGACATCGCTGTGAGCAAGAGCAGGCTCTGCGGGACCAGAAACGAAGAATTTGAACAATCTACAAGCTCCACACCTGTTATAAACAACAGTTTCCACAATAATTTCCTTTAAGAAAATTTATTGAAAAAACAACAAAGTGATAAACCGAGAAAGAGCCACAATCCCTATACAGTCCTTACCCGGGAAGTACTGGGTGAGCCTTGCTAGAAGGACGAAATACAGGCTCTCTGTCCTGCAGCCTCCTTCTCGGGTCCCACCCCCTCCCATATTTCTTCGGATATTTTATAGGGGAAAAATGTCCTCCAGCTATGTTTGTGAATAGTACAGATGAGATTATAGTCCATAGTAGCTTTTCCTATAAATCCGATTTTTACAGTCCATAATATGTAAAGCAGTTTTCTGGTAAAACTGATTTTTCTGTCCATAAATTAGTCTTGTTTCCAGTTCCCGGGGCGCCAGTGGATGGATGTGGATTCCGCTGTCTGGGTGCTGATTAGTCTTCTTGATAGTCCAGGTGGCCTTTTGTTATCGGTGTCCTTGCCCTCCACTGAGGTGAAAATGTTCCTTAGGCGTGGTATTCGAACCATTAACTGGCTCTGTCTCTTGGATAGCTTACACAAAGTAATGATTTTGTTATAAACAGGGCAGGAGATTTTTCTCCTTTTAAAAGCCTTTATTGTGATCAGCTCAGGGTGGGGGCCCGACGGGTCGAACACACGCCGCCGCTGCTCCCAGAAGTATCTCGGAGGCTGGGGTGTTCAGCAACTTCGTCCACTCGACTGCAGGCTGCTCTCAGAAGTACCTCGGAAGGGAGGTGTGCCGCAGCCTCATTCACTCGGAATGCAGGCCAAGTCAGGCTCAGGGGTCCTTACGGCCGCCCCGTCCTGTCCCGAAGGCTTGCTTGGCTCTGGAATTCCAGGGGGTTCCCTCTCTGAGCAACATCTCCACCAGTCAGGGTGAGGGGTGAAAACCGCTCAGCTTTGGGAAGAAGCAGTCTCACTCTTTGTATGGTCTGTCCATGTGTCTTGGTGGTTTAGTCTAATAATGTTTTTCTGGTCTGGAGCGATAATTTCTTCTCCCAGCTGACACTGCGTCACTTCTATTTGCATGTCCTTTTATTTTCCCCTCCCCTGGATTCCTGGTTGCTATGTTGGGGTAGCTGCAGGGCTCAAAGGTGTAACAAAGAGGTGAATAGCCCGGTATTTAACAGAGGGGGTGAACATTTAACAAGGAACATTGAACTGACAGAGACTTCATTTACAACACAATTATCTGGTCTATCTCAGTCCCCCCTCTAATTCTTTGATCGGGCCTAGACCCGCATCAATTTACTACTTCGAGGTCATAGACATGGAAGTTCTGGCTTACTTTGTTTCCACTTGAGTAGCTTTCATGGTCCTAAGCTGATACTTTCTCATGACTAGATATCTGTCATTTGGGAGTTCCCATTACAAAAAAATTTTTTTTTTTTTTTTTTTTTTTTTTTTTTTTTTTTTTTTTTTTTTCCCCACACTTTTGGAGGCAGTTGTCTCTTCTATTGAATCTATGAGGTTATTGTTATATACTAGAGCACAGCCACTCTTGTCCCACAGGGCACTCTCCTAGCAATCTTTGTCGATATGTGGCAGTATTTCTAATCATCTACTACTGCGCACTATTTTCTAGTCATGGTCTCACTAGGGAAAGTTTCACACATGCTAGGTTCAGCTTAGTATGAATCTGCAATAAGGAACTTAGCTTCTCTTCATGGTGGAGAGGCTGATAGCACTTGATGCATGATCTGGGTGGATCTTCTAATGAAGTCCCAATAGACAGGATCAGCACTACTCTTCTCAGGAGTCCAGTATAAGCCATCTTTCAAGATCAGCTTACCTGGTCTTGCCTCCTGGAATTTTCCCTTCTCTGGGGAATACTCTGGAGAAGTTCCTTCTGCCTTGGATTCCTTTTCTTATTATTTATTTTTTATGAAGGGGAGAGTACTCTGTGGGAGATTGGCTTAAATCTCTAAGGTGTTTTATATATATATATAAATTTTTTTTTTTTTTTTTTTTTTTTTTTTTTTTTTTTTTTTTTTTTTTTTATCAGCTTACAAAAAGTACTCTTTAGGTTAATGGAAACAAAGCCAGCTTTCAGTACTTCATAGGGAAATTCAACAATCATTACAACTTATAACAATTAACAACACTTCACAGACTTATAGAGCATTGCTACAACCAATCTGCAACTGTGGAACTTCTAACAGGACAATTACACTCTGAGAGGAAACTATACAGCAGTGCTGCTGTCTCTTACTGGGCAGTTTTGTTTTTAAAGGTTAATTTCAAAGACTCTGGATTTCCAGTTACTGTCCATTGAGGAGATTTTGCTGCTGATTTGGGATAGTCTTGTCTCGAATCAGGGGGTATTACTGGCCCTTTTACTCTTGTGATGTGTGTCCATCCTTTTTCTCGTGTCCTTACTGCAGTGTTGGTGGTAAGGAGGACCTGAAAAGGGCCTTCATACTTAGGGGTCAGTGGAGCCACGTCCCATGATTTAATCAACACCCAGTCCCCTGGATTGATAGTATGTACTTTTACATCTAATGGGGAAGTTTGAGGGAGGTATCCTCTTTTTCGTAAGTTCTCTAAAGTCTTACTTATAACTTCTAAGTATTTCTGGGTGGCAGCTTCTCCATCTAAATGAGTCCCAACATTAGAAGAGGTTGTAAGGAAGGGGAGCCCAAACATCATCTCATATGGGGAAACACCTATGTCTGCTCGGGGTCTTGTCCGGATTCGCAGGAGGGCTAGGGGCAAACACTTTAGCCAGTTCATTTTAGTTTCTTCAAGTAATTTAGTGAGTACATTTTTTAAAGTTTTATTCATGCGCTCCACTCTACCGGAGCTTTGGGGGTGCCATGGGGTGTGTAGTTTCCACCTTATCCCCAATGCCTCAGTGACTTGTTGTAACACTTTTGCAGTAAAGTGTGGGCCTCGGTCTGAGTCTATATAATTCACTAACCCATACCGTGGGATAATGTTCTCTAAAATGATTTTAGCTACTACTTGGGCAGTTTCTTTTTTAGTAGGAAAAGCTTCCACCCAGTGGGTCAAGTGGTCAACTATGACTAAGAGGTGTTTGTAGCCCTGCAGTGAGGGCATTTCTGTAAAGTCTATTTGTATACTTTGAAATGGTCTTTGGGCTAATTCCCTCCCTCCCGGTTCGGCTTTCCTCATCACTTTTTGATTGACTTTTTGACAAATTACACACCCCTTAGTGATAGCTTTTGCTAAACCATACACTCCTAAGCATAAGTACCCCCTTAGGAAATGATCACATAGTCCTTGCACCCCCCAGTGTGTTGACTCATGCAGCTCGGTGAGTATCTTTCTGGCTAATGGTTCATTTAGGAACTGACGCCCATCAGGGGTCAACCACTTTCCCGTTTCCCCCAGGTGCAGTTTTAATTCTTCAATCACTCTCATCTCTTTGGCACTAAAGATGAGCTCTCCTCTCTCTTCTCTAGATGTTTCTTCTAGCGTGTGGATTTTCACTGGATCACCTGGTCCTAGTGCTGCTTCTTTCGCTGCTTCATCAGCTAGCTGGTTTCCTCTTACTTCTAGGGCCTCGCCCTTCTGATGTCCTTTCATGTGGACTACTGCTATTTCTGCTGGCTTTTGTAGGGCTTCTAGAACTAATCTCACTAGATGCTCATGAATTATACTCTTTCCTTTAGAATTTATATAGCCTCTCTCTTCCCAGATTTTCCCAAACGTATGAACTACTCCAAATGCATACTGCGAGTCAGTGTAAATTGTTCCTGAATTTTTCTCAAGCAATTCCAGTCCTCTTTTTAGGGCATATAATTCACAACTTTGGGCTGACCAGTTTTGTGGCAGTTTTCCTGTTTCCATTACTTCCATGGCTCGTCCGTCTACAATTGCATAACCTGAAGCCCTTTTCCCATCTATCATCCTAGAGGACCCATCTATGAATACTACTTCCCCATAAGGCAACGGTGTGTCCTCTAAATCTTCTCTTACTTTCGTCTGGAATGCTATGAGTTCAATACAGTCATGCTCTAACTCTTCTAGGGGTTCTCCAGAAAGGAACTGGGCTGGGTTCAGGCACTTAGAAGTAACTATTTCTAGGTTTGCAGTGTTCATTAAAATCACTTCATATCTCAGAATCCGGGCATCTGTCAGCCACTGCTGTGCTTGTTGGCTGAGCACAGTTCTCAAGTCGTGTGGGGTATGTACTTTTACTCTCCCATATAGTGTTAGTTTTTGGGCTTCTTCTAATAGGACAGCAGTGGCAGCTATAACTTGCACGCATACTGGCCACCCTCTGGCTACTGGGTCCAGTAACTTTGAGAGGTATGCTATAGGTTTTTTACAATTCCCCCACTCCTGGGTCAATACTCCATATGCTGTTCCTTCTTCTGTGTTTACAAATAAGTCAAAGTCCTTTTTCAGATTGGGCAGGCTCAGGACTGGGGCTGTGGATAATTTGTTTTTCAGAGCTTGTAGTTGCTCATCATCCTTTATGGTCCAGTGTATGGGCTCTGGGCTGATTAACTTTTCGTACAGAAACCTCACACATTCTGAATATTTCTCTATCCATAACTTGCAATACCCCACCAATCCCAGCAGCTTCCTTACATCTCTCTTAGTTTTTGGTGCTCCAAGGGACAGAATCCCCGAAATTCTTTCTGGGCTTAGTTTCTTGTACCCCCCCCCAATTAGGTGCCCTAAGAATTTTACCTCTGGTTCAACAAATTGTAATTTATTTTGGGATACTTTCAGTCCCTGTCCCCCTAAGAAATTTAGAAGTCTGATACTGGTATATTTTACCTGGTCTCGATTCTCCCCTGATACTAACAAATCATCTACATATTGGAGAATTTGCACTTCTTCTTCTGAGACAAATTGTTCTAACAATTTTTCTAAAGATTGCCCAAAGAGGTTTGGAGATTCTGTAAATCCCTGAGGGAGGCGTGTCCACCTAAGTTGTTGTTTCCTTCTTGTACTAGGGTCCTCCCACTCAAACGCGAACCAATCCCTGCTTTCCTCTGCTAGGGGGCATGCCCAAAAGGCATCCTTAAGATCAATTGTTGTGAACCACTGGTGTTCTCTTGGTACCTTACTAAGGAGTGTGTAGGGATCTGGGACCACTGGGTGTCTTGAGATTGTTCTCTTGTTTACCTCTCGCAGGTCCTGCACCAGCCGGTAAGTTTTGTCAGCCTTCTTCACAGCTAGAATAGGAGTATTATGTGGGGACATACAAGGTTCTAAAATTCCTTCCACTAGTAACTGCTTGATTATTTGGGCTAGCCCTTTCCTCCCCTCAGGCGAAATGGGGTATTGTTTAACCCTCACGGGTGGGGTGTGCTCCTCCATTTCTACTGTTATCGGGGGTATCTTTAAGAGTCCTCTTTTTCCCTGCCCAGCCCACACTTCCGGATTAATTTCTGCTAAGTCATGTTCTGTGAGTGCCATAATCTTTACTACCATTTTGCCATCTTCTGGAATCACTCCAACTCCTAAGCGGACTTGCAGGTCTCTCCCCAGTAGACTGCTCTCCAGCTTAGGTAGATAAATAAGATCTACCCAACACTGCTTTGAATTCCCTCTGATTTCTACATTCTCAATTACAGGGGCTCTGAAAGGCTTCCCTTCTGCCCCCAGTACTTCACATGTTTTCCTTCCCAAGGTGACCCCTATCGGTAGCTTGTTTATACTAGACCTCTCAGCCCCAGTATCTATTAAAAATTCAAACTCTTCTTTCAATGGACCCACTTCAAAATTTGCCAAGGGCTCTGTCAGGTGTTTCATGGGGTCCTCGATTATATAGAGCCCCCGACACCCCTAATCGTCTCTATTTGGAATTTCCTCTAGGGGATCTTGGTCCCTGGCTACAGCTTCATCAAATGAGAGTTTCTTACAGTTCCTTTTGATGTGTCCTATCTCTCCACAATAGTAACACCTTCTGTTGTCACTAGGGGTTCTTGGCTTATTTTCCCAAGGTAGCGAAGGTTCTAAATTAAACTACGAAGGTGCCCCTACCCAAATAGAGACTCAACTACGCAAATTAACAGATGAGCAACTCAAATTCTGAAATCTCTTAGGGTTAAAAGTAGTGGCACCCAGAAAGCGTGTCTACACTTGGGGATACCCCCGACCAGTGCCTGCGCTGGCACCCGGAAAGCGTATCCACACTAGAGGGACACCCCCGACCAATGCCTGCGCTGGCACCCGGAAAGCGTGTCTACACTTGGGGATACCCCCGACCAGTGCCTGCGCTGGCACCCGGAAAGCGTATCCACACTAGAGGGACACCCCCGACCAATGCCTGCGCTGGCACCCGGAAAGCGTATCCACACTAGAGGGACACCCCCGACCAATGCCTGCGCTGGCACCCGGAAAGCGTATCCACACTAGAGGGACACCCCCGACCAATGCCTGCGCTGGCACCCGGAAAGCGTATCCACACTAGAGGGACACCCCCGACCAATGCCTGCGCTGGCACCCGGAAAGCGTATCCACACTTGGGGACACCCCCGACCAGTGCCTGCGCTGGCACCCGGAAAGCGTGTCTACACTTGGGGACACCCCCGACCAGTGCCTGCGCTGGCACCCGGAAAGCGTGTCTACACTAGAGGGACACCCCCGACCAGTGCCTGCGCTGGCACCCGGAAAGCGTGTCTACACTTGGGGATACCCCCGACCAGTGCCTGCGCTGGCACCCGGAAAGCGTATCCACACTAGAGGGACACCCCCGACCAATGCCTGCGCTGGCACCCGGAAAGCGTGTCTACACTTGGGGATACCCCCGACCAGTGCCTGCGCTGGCACCCGGAAAGCGTATCCACACTAGAGGGACACCCCCGACCAATGCCTGCGCTGGCACCCGGAAAGCGTATCCACACTTGGGGACACCCCCGACCAGTGCCTGCGCTGGCACCCGGAAAGCGTATCCACACTTGGGGACACCCCCGACCAGTGCCCGCGCCAGCACCCGGAAAGCGTATCCACACTTGGGGACACCCCCGACCAGTGCCTGCGCTGGCACCCGGAAAGCGTGTCTACACTTGGGGACACCCCCGACCAGTGCCCGCGCCGGCACCCGGAAAGCGTATCCACACTTGGGGATACCCCCGACCAGTGCCTGCGCTGGCACCCGGAAAGCGTATCCACACTTGGGGACACCCCCGACCAGTGCCCGCGCCGGCACCCGGAAAGCGTGTCTACACTTGGGGATACCCCCGACCAGTGCCTGCGCTGGCACCCGGAAAGCGTATCCACACTTGGGGACACCCCCGACCAGTGCCTGCGCTGGCACCCGGAAAGCGTATCCACACTTGGGGAAACCCCCGACCAATGCCTGTGCTTTATTCCTCTGTTCACTCGCCTATCACTCTTGCCCTGGGGATCCAAGCTGCCGGCCCTCCTGCCACTCACACCTCCCTCTTGCTCTGGGGATCCGAGCTGCCGACCCCCTGTCCCACCTCCCTCTTGCTCTGGGGATCCGAGCTGCCGACCCCCTGTCCCACCTCCCTCTTGCTCTGGGGATCTGAGCTGCCGGCCCCCTGTCCCACTCGCACCTCCCTCTTGCTCTGGGGATCCGAGCTGCCAGCCCCCTGTCCCACTCGCACCTCCCTCTTGCTCTGGGGATCCACCCCCTGTCCCACCCACACCTCACCAATTTATCTCACCAATCTGTCGCTGCTCTTTTGCTGATGTAGGTCCAGGTCACCAGCGATTCCTGAGGGTCCCTCGAAGCAGGCAGCCGTCGTCTCCGAGGGTCCTCCCGTCACCAATCTGTCGCCGCTCTTTTGCTGATCCAGGTCCAGGTCACCAGCGATTCCTGAGAGTCCCTCGAAGCAGGCAGCCGTCGTCTCCGGGGGTCCTCTTCAGGCGTGGTGATCCCGGACGAGCCCCCAGCTGTTATAAACAGGGCAGGAGATTTTTCTCCTTTTAAAAGCCTTTATTGTGATCAGCTCAGGGTGGGGGCCCGACGGGTCGAACACACGCCGCCGCTGCTCCCAGAAGTATCTCGGAGGCTGGGTGTTCAGCAAACTTCGTCCACTCGACTGCAGGCTGCTCTCAGAAGTACCTCGGAAGGGAGGTGTGCCGCAGCCTCATTCACTCGGAATGCAGGCCAAGTCAGGCTCAGGGGTCCTTACGGCCGCCCCGTCCTGTCCCGAAGGCTTGCTTGGCTCTGGAATTCCAGGGGGTTCCCTCTCTGAGCAACATCTCCACCAGTCAGGGTGAGGGGTGAAAACCGCTCAGCTTTGGGAAGAAGCAGTCTCACTCTTTGTATGGTCTGTCCATGTGTCTTGGTGGTTTAGTCTAATAATGTTTTTCTGGTCTGGAGCGATAATTTCTTCTCCCAGCTGACACTGCGTCACTTCTATTTGCATGTCCTTTTATTTTCCCCTCCCCTGGATTCCTGGTTGCTATGTTGGGGTAGCTGCAGGGCTCAAAGGTGTAACAAAGAGGTGAATAGCCCGGTATTTAACAGAGGGGGTGAACATTTAACAAGGAACATTGAACTGACAGAGACTTCATTTACAACACAATTATCTGGTCTATCTCAATTTTAATAGGGAACAAACTCGAATTAAACATATATTTATAACACTGGGGAAGTCAAAAACTCTTCACTGGAAATTTGTTTCAAGATGTTTACAGCCTGCTTCTGCAAAGAGGTTGCTTTGTCTGTGCTTTACCTCATGAGCCCAAGGACTGTGGGTGCTCAGGACATGCCACTGCCCTGTTCCCACCAAACAGCCCTGCAAAGATGAAAGCAATTGGCAGAAATGTGGCACCCTAGATTGAACCCTTGCCAGATTGAGGACAAAGCATCTGAACATGGCATGTTCCCTCATGGTAAAAGTCCTGCTTTAATTCAGACACTTGCACAGGCATGCAGGATACCTCAGCAGCAACATCACTCAGAACACCTTGTGTGATAGAAACAAGCCCATTCCCCTTGAAATATCCAGAGGCCATGGTCCTGGTGAGGGGCATTGGAGGGCCTATCTCTGTCTAGACTCAAAGGCATACACTCGCCCATGCCTCAAAAAATCCAAGAATTGCATGAAGCAGAATGAATATCCAGGGTTTCAGTATAAAGGTAAATAACATTTTCAAAAAAGGGAAGAAAATATCCACAAAAGCCACTCACATCATGGTGATCCAACTTCCCTGTAGGAACTGGATGGGCAGATAATCCAAGCAGCCAGGTGGCTCAGTCTTCACTCAGCATCGCTCACAGTTGCAGGTCCCAAGCCCTTGAGGATCCTCATTCAGCTCTTTCTCAGCACCTTTTTCCTTGTCTCTGGGCTGGTTTGAAAGCAAAACCAGTGAGAGACTCCAAGTCAGAAATACAATTTAATAAGAGGAAAAGAAGTAAAATAAAGTAAAATAAAATAAATGCAATAGTACAAAAAACCACTGACAGAGTCAGAATACTACCTGACACCCTGTTAGTTAGGGCAGTAGAAGCAGTCCAGATGAAATGGTCTTGTCAAAGAAGTGATCCTGTAGAAAGGTCTGGTAGCTCTTGTTCTCTGCAAATCCAGTGGGGTAAAGGCTACTGTGCTGTCCCAAACCCCAGATTATATCCAGGTGGGAATGCTTGGCTCCTCCCCCTGGGTGGAGCATCTCACAATGGGATGATCTCATTCTATGAGTCATGCAGTGGGTCCTTGATGGCCCATTAAACAGAGAGAGCTCCCAGAGGGAGTTATCTATGAGTCATGCAGCAAGGCATTGATGGGCCCATGAACAGAAGATAAGGGAAACACTGCCCCACCTGGCTTCAACAGCTCATGAAGATGGGGATAGAATACATACTTTGGGCACAACTTACATTGTAACCTAGGACGTAATCCACCCCTTATTCTATCACTATCTACATCATACAGTCTTATAGATATATATATACATACATATATATATACAGAATGAAACCTTACACACAGTTCTCACTTAATATTAGGTCTCCTTGTGGTACACAATGGGTTTCTCTATCTTTTTGCATTACCCACCAAGTGGAACCAGATCCTTGAGCAAAAACAATCCCACGGATGGGTTTGCCTTTGCTTGAGGTGGGATTAATCCAAACAGTCTTTCCTAAAATACCTTTCATGTGTACCACAGGGACTCTATCTCCATCCACTGTGTGCAAGGGTTCAGACTGGGCAGAACCAGCTGGATTGATGGAGCCTCGGGTGTTGACAATCCAGGTGACCTTTGCTAAGTTCACTTCCCAATTTTTGAAGGTCCCTTCACCAAGTGCCTTCAGGGTAGTCTTAAGCAGTCCATTGCACTGTTCAGCTTTCCCGGCAGCTGGTGCATGATAAGGGATGTGATATATCCATTCAATACCATGTTCTTTGGCCCAGGTGTTTATAAGGCTGTTCTTGAAATGGGTCCCATTGTCCTACTAGATTCTCTCCGGGGTGCCATGTCTCCACAGGACTTGCTTTTCAAGGCCCAGGATGGTATTCCAGGCAGTAGCGTGAGGCACAGGATAGGTCTCCAACCATCCTGTGGTTGCTTCTACCATGGTCAGAACATAGAGCTTGCCTTGGCGGGTCTGGGGAAGGGTGATGTAGTCAATTTGCCAGGCTTCCCCATACCTGTACTTCAACCATTGTCCACCGTACCACAGAGGCTTCACCTGCTTGGCCTGTTGGATTGCAGCGCAGGTCTCACAGTCATGGATGACCCGTGAGATGTTGTCCATAGTAAGATCCACCCCTTAGTCACGGGCCCATCAGTATGTTGCATCTCTTCCCTGATGACCAGAGGCATCATGGGCCCAACAAGCTAGGAATAATTCTCCCTTGTGCTGCCAGTCTAGATCCACCTGTGACACTTTCACCTTGGCAGCTTTGTCTACCTGCTCGTTGTTGCGATGCTCTTCATTAGTCTGACTCTTGGGTACGTGCGCATCCACATGTCGAACCTTCACGGTCAGCCTCTCTACTCGGGTGGCTGTTACGACTCGCTCAATTTTAGCTGAGTTCGTATTAGTTCCAGAGTACAAAGGAGACAAAAAATGCTGTTTAACCAAGAAATCAATATACTTTATTCAATATACCCACTAAAAACTGATATACTTTATTCAATGTACCCACCAAAACTAATATGCAATAATGAGAGAAAGAAACGGAGGAGAGAAAGCTATATAGATGAAAGCAAGAGAGAAAAGGAGAGATAGAAAAGATAGGATAATTACCACTGTGAGAGAGACGAATCCTCGCAGCTGTCCAATAGGTTCGCCTTCGCAATCCTCGTGGCTCGTGGCCAATAGATTGACGCCGCCAACCCCTCGTGGAGCTGATAGATACCGTCTTCTGTGGGGAGGTCCTCAAAAGGGTCTCCTTCGGGGCCGAATACATAGTTCTTTCGAGGCGAGAGGCAATCAGCCAGAGTGGGGAGAAATCTCGTGAGTCTAGGCCCAATGCACAATGCAAGGGGGGGAGAAGTCCTGTGATGAGTCCAGGCCCATACACAATGGGGGAGAAGCGGGGCAAGCTGGCCTCTTCGGTACAGGTGTGAGTGTTTCACCTGAGAGAAGGCAATGCTTCGTGGTTCATGTTTCGAACAGGATGCAAAATCCGGCTTCACACATTCCCAAGTAAACACCTGGGCGGATGTAGTTCCTGTTAACACCAAGAGTCCAAAAACCCCCATTCTTCCCCCAAAGTCATCTTCCATGACGAAAAAGCGTGAGACATGTAAAGGGTCTTCTGGCCAACTCTTACACCATCCTGTGGCTCACAGTTGTCGTCAAGAGAGCTCTGGCAGCAGGATTCATTGTGTTGATGTGAGATCTTCAGGACTCCATCATCTCTTGTTGGCAATATATCCCAGAAAAAGTAGAAGATAGGACAGAAGGAAAGAAAAGAGAAATAGCAGGAAAATAAAAGAACAAAAAAGGTGGGCACTAATAATTACTATTAATTATAATTAATTCAATTAATTAAAACAAACATTATAACAATTGTATTAATTTAAAATTCTCACAATTTAAACTCAATTAATAAAAACAAATAACATGTTAATTAAATTGATTAAAACTGACAATATAATAATTATATTAATTTGTTAAAATTGAATCAAAAATTCAAACAATTTAAAACTAAATTAAAACAAATAGTTTAAACAAATAACATCAAATTAAAATTCAAACAAACAAATGATTAAAACAAATAACATCAAATCAAATTCCAACAATTAAAAACAAAATTTTAATTAATTAAAACAAAATTAAAATACTTAATAAAGTTAAAATCAAAATCTCTTATTTTTTTTTAACTAAGATTTACTTTATAATTGTGGTTATGGCTTACATATGGGTACGTCTTGTGTCAACTTCTCTGAGTACGTCTATAGGAGGGGGTACATAAACTAAATTGTGTGCATTCATTACTGAAGTCAATTGTCTTATCTGTTTCATCACTCTCCAATTCATGAAATATAAAACTGCTGATAAAACAAAGCCAATCAAAACTAAAATCAAAAGAATAATGATGGGGTGACACAATTAATTCAAAACACTGGTGGCAGTAGGGGACCATCCAAAAAGTGTGTCCTACCATCTGTGTTCAGTGTCTGTCTTTACCCTCTCCAAAACACGATGAATTTCTTTTACATTGTGGTGGACAGTTACCAAAGTTTTCTGTCTGCTTCTTTTGATCTTTTCTAAAGTTTTCATCGGATCCTGGTGAAGCAACAATTGCTTTACCAGAGTAAGGTTCATACCTATTGTTGTAGGCCACAACCTATGGATCAGTGTATAATTGGATTGCAAAAGGTGATAGGAAGTAACTGGAGATGAGTAAGAAAAATCACAACCTGTAATTTTGGTAAAATTACAAGCACAAAAATTTGAATGATTTTTGGTATCTAATATTACATTCTCTACAACTACTTCCTCACAAATAGTCCTAAAACATGCACATCAATTGCCTGCATATACTAGCACTGTCTCAAAAGCTTCATTCAGGCATATTTCAAAATTACAAATGTTCTGCTCTGTGTCTAAACAAATATCTTGAGCTACAATTGCGTTACTTTCACAGATAAACCCTTGTTGTTCCCGAACCACGCAAGATTCTAAATCAACAGTTTGCTGTTTGCCATTTGTCACCAACTTGACGGGCCCATTCTCAGTGCTCAGAGGGGTAGAACATTGCTTCGTTGTGGTTCAGTCCTAATGCAATGATAGGAAAGATTGAATATACTGAAGCATTGCTAATGGTTAACACAAAGGCTGTGGCTGTATTTGTGATGGAGTTGTAGGTGAAATTTACTAAGTTCCACCATGCCTGAAATTCCTTTTCAAAATCATTTGCATTGTCCCAAATTATTTTCCGAATCTCAGTAGGGAAGGTTCCTTCTTCGCCTTCTCTTATGATTGCAGCAGCAATGGACTGTATCCACAACTGGGCCTGGATGCAGCTGAGAGCCAAAGAGACATTGCTTTGTGCAGCTTCAAGTGTATCAATTATTAGTCTGTGATCATTCACATGTATCTTTTCCCAATCTGGTACTGTTTGATAATAGCCACTGAGTCGTTCCCAAGGCCAATAAGGACGACTGTAAAGGATACTGTAATTTGGTCAAATCTCTAGCTGAAGCAGCTAGTTTGTTCATCAATACCTCTGAATTGATGCTGTTCAGGATACCCAATCCAGTACCAATAGCACCTGCAATGTCTCTTGGTATGCGTCTCTTAGGAGGGCTACGTTTTCGCAGCCACGTCGTCCAACCTTCAAAAGAAGTTTGCAGAAAAGGTGAACAAGCAGGCTGCATTTCTGAAACATTAGTTTGCATCAACAATTTAACCTTTTTCAAAGACCATGTAGGGTTAAATAGTATTTGCTGTTGACCAGTTTTCCTAATTATGTATGGTCCAATTTCAAAGATTCTCGGGCTTAGTACAATCGGTGGTTGGGTTGGAATGCTAGTAACAGGTAAAACTAAGGCATTTATTTTGAATTTAAATGAGAGTCCGTCATCACCTTTGGCCCAAAGACAAATTATTTCTGTAGTTTGTATTAATGTAAAGTTGTGCCAGCAATCTTGCATGCTAGGGGGTGTACAGACCTTTTTATACTCATTTGCCATGATTGATACTACCTTTTCATAGGTAGTTCCATTAACTATTCGACATCCTATATCAATTTTTTTTCCTACTGTCCCTTGCAATTGCCAAATTTCATCTCTGTACTCCCACTCTCGCTTTGGGTATATCTGATTATCATGCATCACTACAGTTAATAAGTTCAAACTGTACACATTTCCCATAGATCCGGTAGAGTCGATAAAAGCTTGGGACCAAGGCCATTCAATTTTGTATAAGCTAGGGGTGATGTCAATCTTCCGAGAAGTGACAGAAAGGTTAGAGACATTCTTAGTCTCTTCAAGTTGAAGTGTGTTAAAATGGCTAGGGGTGTTTTCAATCCCTTCAACCAGTTGGGGTGTGGTTAGATAGCTAGAGGTGCTTTTAATCCCTTCTTCCCTTTGGGGTGTGGTTAGGTGATGAGATGTGATCAGATAAATGGGAGTGTTCTTTGTCTCTTTTACCATTTGTGGGGTGACTGCTGTGCTTGTTATAGGTTTTCTTGCAACATTTATTTTGAATTTATAAGCCAAGCCTCTCAGACCTGACTGGTTTGCTGAGTTATTTTGCCAGTTGCAGGTCACTTCAGTGGGTTTGGTTAAAGTAAAATTATGCCAGCAAAGGGTTCATTCTTACATTCCTTAGTGACAACAACATTATGGGTCTTGATATCCTGAGTGTGACGACAACATAATCTAAAAGAGGCATGTTTAATACATTTCCATTTCATTGAAAAACAAAATTTTGCTGTGAGATTGGGGTGTAAGGTGTCTTCCCCATCTAGGTTTGGGAAATTCCCAGCAATCACTATAGTAGAAGCTTTAGTAAAAGGAGATACTTCTACCTTTCTGCATGTCACCTGAATCACTTCACCTGCAGTTCCACTCAAGATGTACATATGAGTGTTCTTATCCCATTTCCATTTACCTGGACGATATGGCTCAGAATCATGCAATACTACCGTCGCTAGGGTCGGGCGGCGTTCTCTGTGGTTGGGATAGGATCCCATAACGACAGTGTGATGGATGGTAGCTTCTGACCATGGCCAGTCAGCTGGCTTCTGGCCATGGAGTTGCAGTAAGGTGCAGGAAAAGATTACAAGCCTTATCATGATCCAACGGGGGTCATCTGTGAAAAAAGTAAACACAACAAAGATCTGCCACAGAGGGGCAGAAGATTAAAATGAAGGAACTATCCAGCATGTGCTGATTAGGTGTTCCTTTCCCAGAGCATCAGATGCTACCCATGAATATTTGTTCAAGGGGGTTTTCAGGACAAGTGGTACTTCTCCTACTAAAGGTAGGTCAACAAGAACAAGTTGTCCAGGATAGTGATTTGGGTTCTTTGAATCATCTGGTCCCTGTAAGACAGGAATTATGCTTGGAGGTGTTGGGCAAAAAGCAGTGATTTTGGGACAGCCGTTAACTCCCCATCTGTCATTCACACCTTTTACAGCTTCCCATAATCGAAGATCCCAGTTCCCCTCATGTGGTTTAAGAAGTTTTTTCAAGAGACCATTTGTTCTCTCTACTATTCCATTAGCCTGAGGGTAGTAAGGAGTGTGAAATGTCCATTTGATCCCTTCACTTTTTGTCCAATCTTGTACTATTTTAGCAGCAAAGTGAGACCCATTGTCGGACTGAATTTCTTGTGGTTTCAGAAAAATTCCAAACCATACCTGAAGTCCTTTGACAGTATTTTCTCCTGTGGCTCTTTTAAAAGCAGAAGCCTGAACTAGACCAGATATTATTTCTACCCCTACTAACACATATTGTTTACCTCCAGATTTTCTGAAAGGACCGATGTAATCTATTTGCCATGCATCCCATAGGCCTTTGCCCTTTCTCAAATGCAGAGGGTCATCTTCCAAGGGGTGTCTTTCTAATCGCTTGCGACACTGCTCGCAAGCTGATATGCATGTTCTACACTTTTCTCTGGTAACAGGCCAACCGCGAGCAATAGCTTCCCTGTATAAATCTTTTGCACCTGTTTGATGTCTTTTTACATGCAACCACTCTAGCAGGCGCTCCCAATCTTCTGCAATTTCTTCCTTTTTCAGGGGACTTAGCCTGGCTAATTCATCCACTTTGTTATTCCAATCTGCTGCTGGATTACTATCTGTTTGGTGGGAGGCAACCCAGCCTACAGCAAAATCTCCTTGACTAGCAATTTGTAAAATTTCCTGCCACTTTTCTTTTTGCCACACAGGGACTCTATTGACCTGCCAGTCATTCTGTTGCCAAAAGGGCAGCCACTCTGTACAACCTTTAAACACAGCATAGGAATCGGTGTAAATACAGACAGGAGAAGAATTGCCTGCTTCCTTTTTAAAAACACTCCAAACAGCTGTCAGCTCGCCAACTTGTGCACTGCCTTCTCCTTCATTAATAATTTTTTCACCTGAGGAAATATGCAGCGCAACAGCTTTGAATTTCCACGTTTTCCCCTCCCTCTTAGCTGAAGCATCTGTAAACCAAGAATTTACTGACTCGGGAGAAAAAGGAGGGGCGACTTTAATTACTGAAACCGGTTTTTCTTGGCTGCTGTTTAAGTTTTGTTTCTTGTATGGCTAGGTGTTTTATAGCACCTTCACTTACAGAAAAAGTATTACAGTAATATTCTATTTGGGCATACTGTTTCCTAACTGAGGCCCTCTGTGCCACCCCGTCAGGGGGACGAGTTCCAGCAGTGACAGTTTTAATGACTTTAAAAGGGCCTCTAAGGACAATGGGTTGCTGCCGAGTGATCTTTTCTACTTCCACTAAAGCTAGGCAGACAACAAAAAGCCCCTTCTCCCAGATGGTATACCTTTTTTCAGCATCCTTAAAGCCACGAGAATAGAAACCAACAGGTCTGGTAGGGCCCTCAGGGCCTCGTTGCCATATATGTACTGACAATACTGAAATGGCAAAGCCCCATTCAACTTGGAAAGGGTCTGTGGGGTGAATAGGGCCTAATGTCTGGTATGCTGTGGCTTCAAAAATCAATAATTTTAATGCTTCTTCTTGAGAATCCTCCCATTCCCATTTAACCCCTTTCCTCAGCAAATTGTAAAGGGGTCTGGCAATGATAGAGAAATCTGGGATATGTTTTCTCCAAAAGACCAGTAGTCCTAAAACATGCTTGAAGCAATTTCCCTCTGCCCGCTGAGAAGCGATTTCCCAGCTAGTCCTAGCTGCCCTGGCAGGGAACCGTTTCAGCTCCGGTTAGGCAGTCACAGGGCGGACCGGCGACTTCCCCCCAGTGGGTCTTTTAGCTACACGAGAGCTGTTGAGGAGGCTACGACAAAGTCAGGAAAAGGAGACTTCGTGGCAGTGCTACAGGTTGGCTTTTATTGTCCCTCTGCACCTGCTCAGCATGATGACGAGCCACGAAGTGAGGAATGGGGGCAGGGTAAGTGATTATAAGGGACCAGAAAAAGGGGCGTACACAAGATGGGTAACCAATCGGGAGAGTGGGGATGGCATACAGACAACGAATCGAAAATGAGGGGTGGGGGATTTCCCAGCCTGTTCCAATCAGGGACTGATCTCTCCCGATCTTTCCAGAAGCAGGGGAGAGTCCTTCCCAGAGACTGACAGGCACAGGTGCTGGACAAAAAAGTGCAGGGGGAAACCATTATGGGAAAGGGATAGGGGGAACATGGACTAAACCATTACAGAACTCAGTTAACATTAACAATTAATAAAAACAGAAAACGTGCCGCTACACATGCTGAAGCTCTTTCTTGGAATCAGGCATCTTAATTTGTTCCAAGGAAGTTATAGTGTCAGGAGGAATACACGTCATGCCCCCTTTCCACCAAATACCCAGAAATTTTACCTCATGAGAAGGTTTTTGAATTTTTTCAGGGGGAATTTTTAAGTCAAGGCTTTCTAGGTGAGAGATTATTTTCTGCTGAGCATCTCCCACTTCCTCTGTTTTTTCCCCTCCCAACAAAATGTCATCAATGTACTGATAAACGGTAACATTGTCAGCTACAGGTATTCTTTCTAGTTCATGAGCTAAAGCATGGTGGGCTAGGGTGGGTGAATGTCTGTACCCTTGCGGCAATCTTGTGAAAGTGTACTGTTGCCCTTCCCATGTAAATGCAAAACGGTCTCTGTCTTCTGGTCGTAAGGGAATCATAAAAAACATATCTTTGACATCTATGGTTGCCATGATAGGATGGGCTTTTTCTTGAATCAAAGTAATTAATTCAGCTAAATTGGGAACAGCTGCAGTGAGGGGGTGTGTGTTTGCATTCAATCTCCGGAAATCTATGGTCAGACTCCATTTACCATTAGGTTTGCGGACTGGCCACACAGGAGCATTGAAAGGTGAATGTGTATTAATTATTACCCCTTGTTCTCTCAGTTCTTGTATTACTGGTTTGATGCCTTCTTTTGCTCCAAGGGGCAGGGGGTATTGTTTCACATTTGTAACATTGCTGTGTGGCAGTGGAGGTGCTGTTTGAAGCAGTCTAATATTAAGACGTGGCGCACCAAAAGACCAAAACAACTCCTCAGAGTCTAGGAATTGTTTGCCAGCAAGAGCATCTAGGCCAAGCAGGCTACATGGAATATTTCCAATAACCATGTTGATAGTTAGTTTGTTTTCTTCTCCGGGTAAAAGAATTTTTACCAGAGCTGTTTTCATGAGCTGTTTAATACCAAGTGCATTAATGACACATTGTTTTTTTGTTGTTGGAACAATTCCACACCTCTCTGCTTCTTTGTTAGTTAACGCAGAGGTTTGAGCACCTGTGTCAACAAGATAAGTTATAGGTGCTTTCTTGGGTCCTGTAATTGCTGTGATCAATGCATCTCCTCTTGTATTTTTAGTGAGCATTTGTATATAGATACCGCCTTTCAGTCCACTTACGAGAGGCAGTTTAATTAGTTTTTTTGGTTCTGATGGACTTGTTCTGGTTCACTAATAAGATCAATTAAGTCATGAGAGGAGGTACTTTTCATGGGCTTACTGCCCGAATGCTGGGAGGGGCAAGGTGCACTGGCTTCAATTGTTAAGTTATTTCTGGGCTGATTGCCCGGAGTCTGGGAGGGCGGGTGTGGGTCAGGTAGTGTTTTCTTTGGGGGGGCTTGTGCTGGTGAATTTCTCTTACAATGCCAGTTAGAAATTATCGCCTGAAGTTTATCAAGAGGCAACCCATCCATGATATCTTTTGGGATGCCTTTTTTAATACCTAATAACCACCAGCGTTGGCGCTGGGTCATGTGTCTTACTTTTTCTGTCTTTTCACTGCTGGGGGTTTCAACATACCTGATACCTTTTGTTCTCTGTGATTTCTCATCTGGAGTGTTTATAGGACCATATTGCCTACAATAGGTAATTAATTCTACTGCGATGTCTCCCCACACCCAGACCTTGCAATCACTGCTAGATGTGTTAGCATGAGAAGCTGGAGGCTGAGAGGGGGTGGAATGAGGGGTGAAACCAGGGTCTGTAGAAACAGTTCGGTCTGTTTGATTCTGAAGTAATCAAGCCTTTCTACAGGGCCTAAAGTAGCTATGGTTTTTTGCAAAGCAATTGCTGTTGGTTTAAGAAATTCTGGGAGCCCACGAATTAAAGGGGTCATAAGTTCAGCTTTCACAGGAAGTTTCATGGGAGATTCAAACCCAGGAACAAGTTTTCTTTCATGTATCATTTGCAAGCAGGCTGTCTTTTGGACACTTTCTAGTAGTTGGTCGGGGGAGGTAGGTATGGTTACAGGATCTCCCCTTTCTAATGGGTTTATCCCGCCAGCCCAGAAGGCTGCTCGCTGGGTTAGGGACCATGAATCATGTTTATCTCCTGTTGTCAAGAAGACTCCGTACCCCCAATACCCCAAAGCTTCTAATTCTGTTAGACTGATTTGATCCCCTCCAGTGAGAGACAGGCAGAATACATACTCTGTTTCAGTTTCTTGTGGAAGCCTGCTGTATTCTTTCTTTAGCTTGGCTAACTCTGTTGCAGTGTAAGGGATTTCTCTGGTTGAAATTTGTGGTTCAAAGTCCTCATTATTAATGTAGTTGTATTCTGTTTTAATTAAAGGTCTTAAATGAGGACAGCAGAATTCTCCACAATTTCTAGCAGATTCTAACTTTTTATGTGGATAAATTTTGGTGTGGAGAATTTCCTTTTCTTCTGTCTCCCTTGAGGAGTTAGAATTTATTGAATTGAGATACTCAGCTCTTAAAGCATCTCTCAGTAACTGATTTTCTTTCCTTTCCTCTTCAAGTTGTTTTTGTAAAATTTTTACGAGATTTTGGAGAGAATCAGTAACAACTTTTTCCTCTCCGTACCACTTAAGTCGGTTCTCAATTGCGGCATTTAGACAAGCTCCAAGAACAGAACAAATTATAGCTTTGTCTTTGCAGAGTCTAAATTTAGTTTCTCGTTGTAATGAGCAAATTCTATCAATAACACTTTCTGGATTAAACCAATTGTCTTGAGCCCAAACATCTCCTACAGGTGAGGGTTTGGCATTATATTTTGCTAACAAGCTATAAAGTGCATTTTTCTTACTTTTATCCATTTTTCTTTTCTTGTTGTTGGGGGGCAGGGGGGAATCAAACTACCACCAGGGAAGGTAATGCTTGAGTTAACACTAACACACACGGGTCACCGCGTCTCCCTCTCTCCTTCCCTCGGTGGAAAAACGCTGAAATACCTGACTGAACGGGAATTCTGAAAAACAGTTTACACACACACAATAAAAAACTCCTTTGTACTCAGAGAACCTTTTAGTGAATCTCTGAAGACAGAAAGCTCAATAGAGTGTGGGGTTGCTTTTCACTCAGGGTGTGTGCAGTTTGCGGGAAATCTCAACACCCACCTTGCTTTCTCGCAACTACCTTTAGAAAGGCGCGCTAGGTGCGGCTGGAGTGAAGATCCTTCCCCTGTTACAGACTACACAAAACCCTTGCAGACCCCTCTGTCAAATCAGAGTCCGTGTCCGTGACGCCAATTTTGTTACGACTCGCTCAATTTTAGCTGAGTTCGTATTAGTTCCAGAGTACAAAGGAGACAAAAAATGCTGTTTAACCAAGAAATCAATATACTTTATTCAATATACCCACTAAAAACTGATATACTTTATTCAGTGTACCCACCAAAACTGATATGCAATAATGAGAGAAAGAAACGGAGGAGAGAAAGCTATATAGATGAAAGCAAGAGAGAAAAGGAGAGATAGAAAAGATAGGATAATTACCACTGTGAGAGAGACGGAATCCTCGCAGCTGTCCAATAGGTTCGCCTTCGCAATCCTCGTGGCTCGTGGCCAATAGATTGACGCCGCCAACCCTCGTGGAGCTGATAGATACCGTCTTCTGTGGGGAGGTCCTCAAAAGGGTCTCCTTCGGGGCCGAATACATAGTTCTTTTCGAGGCGAGAGGCAATCAGCCAGAGTGGGGGAGAAATCTCGTGAGTCTAGGCCCAATGCACAATGCAAGGGGGGGAGAAGTCCTGTGATGAAGTCCAGGCCCATACACAATGGGGGAGAAGCGGGGCAAGCTGGCCTCTTCGGTACAGGTGTGAGTGTTTCACCTGAGAGAAGGCAATGCTTCGTGGTTCCATTGTTTCGAACAGGATGCAAAATCCGGCTTCACACATTCCCAAGTAAACACCTGGGCGGATGTAGTTCCTGTTAACACCAAGAGTCCAAAACCCCCATTCTTCCCCCAAAGTCATCTTCCATGACGAAAAAGCGTGAGACATGTAAAGGGTCTTCGGGCCAACTCTTACAGCGGCGATGTCCAGCCAAATCTCAGCAGCCCAGATGGGTTTCCCTCTGCGCTGCCAGTTGGCCTTTTTCCAGCGATTCAGCCATCCCCACAGGGCATTAGCTACCATCCATGAGTCGGTGTAGAGATAGAGCCTTGGCCACTTCTCTCATTCAGCAATATCCAAAGCCAGTTGGACGGCTTTAAGCTCTGTCATCTGACTCGATCCACCTTGTCCCTCGGTAGCTTGTGCAACTCATCATGTGGGGCTCCATACTGCAGCTTTCCATTTCTAGTTAGCGCCTACAATTCAGCAGGAACCATCAGTGAAGAGGGCATATCATCTTTCAGGCTCCGGTAGCTCGTTATATGGTGGGGCTTCCTCAGCACCTGTCACTTGCTCCTCTTCTTCTTCAGAGGATAATCCAAAAGTCTCACCTTCAGGCCACTTTGTTATAACTTCCAGAATCCCAGGGCAGTTTGGGTTTCCAATACGGGCGTGCTGTGTAATGAGAGCAATCTATTTGCTCCATGTGGTGTTGGTGGCATGACGCGTGGAAGGAACCTTTCCCTTGAACATCCACCCCAGCACTGGCAGTAGGGGAGCAAGAAGCAGCTGCATTTCAGTGCCAATTACTTCTGAGGCAGCTTGAACTCCTTCATAGGCGGCCAAGATTTCTTTCTCTGTGGGAGTGTAGTTGGCTTCGGACCCTTTGTAGCTTTGACTCCAGAATCCCAGTGGTCGACCCCGCGTCTCACCAGGCACCTTCTGCCAAAGGCTCCAGGACAGGCCATTGTTCCCGGCTGCAGAGTAGAGCACATTCTTCACATCTGGTCCTGTCCTCACTGGGCCAAGGCCTACCACATGAGCGATCTCCTGGTTGATCTGGGCAAAGGCTTGCTGCTGTTCAGGGCCCCAGTGGAACTCGTTCTTCTTGCAGGTAACCAGGTAGAGAGGGCTCACAATCTGGCTATACTCAGGAATGTGCATTCTCCAAAAGCCTATGGCACCTAGGAAAGCTTGTGTTTCCTTCTTGCTGGTTGGTGGAGACATTGCAGTGATCTTGATGATTTCAGTGGGTATCTGGCGATGACTATCATGCCACTTGACTCCCAGGAACTGGATTTCTCGAGCTGGTCCCTTCACCTTACTTCGCTTAATGGCAAAACCAGATTTCAGCAGAATCTGGATAATCTTCTCTCCTTACTTGAAGACTTCCCCTATTATGTTCCCCCATACAATAAAGTCATCAATATACTGGAGATGTTCAGGAGCCTCGCCCTTTTCCAGTGCAGTCTGGATCAGTCCATGGCAGATGGTGGGACTGTGCTTCCACCCCTGGGGCAGTCGGTTCCAGTTGTACTGCACACCCCTCCAGGTGAAAGCAAACTGAGGCCTGCACTCTGCTGCCAAAGGAATGGAGAAGAAGGCATTGGCAATGTCGATGGTCGCGTACCACTTTGCTGCCTTGGACTCCAGCTCATACTGAAACTCCAACACGTCTGGCACGGCAGTGCTCAGTGGTGGCGTGACTTCATTCAGACCACGGTAATCCACAGTCAGTCTCCATTCTCCACTGGACTTACGCACTGGCCATATAGGGCTGTTGAAAGGTGAACGAGCCTTGCTGACCACCCCTTGGCTCTCCAGTTTATGAATCATCTCATGGATAGGAATCACAGAGTCTCTGTCGGTGTGGTATTGCTGACGGTGCACTGTTGCTGTGGTGATTGGTACCTGTTGTTCTTCAACTCTCAGCAGTCCCACAGCAGAGGGGTCATCTGAGAGACCAGGCAAGGAATTCAGTTGTCTGATGCCTTCTGTCTCTACAGCAGCTATCCCAAAAGCCCAATGATATCCTTTTGGGTCTTTGAAATATCCATTTTTGAGACAGTCTATGCCAAGGATGCATGGGGCCTCTGGGCCAGTCACAATGGGGTGTTTTTGCCACCCGTTCCCAGTTAAACCCACTTTGGCCTCCTCTACAGTCAGCTGCTGGGACCCTCCTGTCACTCCAGAAATAGAAATGGATTCTGTTCCTACATACCTTGATGGCATCAGGGTACATTGGGAGCCAGTGTCAACCAAAGCTGTATATTCTTGTGGGTCAGATGTGCCAGGCCATGGGATCCACACAGTCCAAAAGATCCGATTGTCCCTTTCCTCTACCTGTCTTCTCCATGCTCCCGAAGAAAAGACCAGAGGTTACCTCGTGGAGTGTATGTTCCCTCCCTGGCTGGGGGACGCCTGCTCCTAATGGCAGAGACTCTTGTTGGTTCTGGCGAGACGTGGTAAATTTCTTCCTTAAGTTCTTTTTTCAGTTCCTGATGGCCCTCTTCAATCAAGCTTTGGACTTGCTTGGCCAGCCTTGTTTCCATGGGTGAGACATGGGTACGAAATGGGGCGGTGACAGTGTCCTCATAAATTCTTAGTTTATTGACCAAGACGCCCACCTTGTCCTCGCCTGCCCTCCATTGCAGTGTTGCCAGGTAATGGGAGTACATCTCTGGTCCAAGCCGTGCGAATCTCAACCACATCTGCAATGTGCACTGGACTTCATCTGGGCTTTTAGGAAATCTCTCATCCTCTGAGAAAATGATCTCCAGCATGGCCAATTCCCTCAGGCATCGGATACCTTGTTCCATTGTGCTCCACTTTCCTTGGTGCACCTGGAGATCTTCTTTACAAAGGTATCTGTCCTTCACACTTGTTAGCAGTCGTTGCCAGAGGCTGAGAGTTTCTTGGGTTCTCCCGATCCCCTGGTCAATGATCACATCCTGGGACAGCGATCCCAGTTGCCTGGCCTCACTTCCATCCAGAATGGTGTCATTGGCTGCAGCGTCCCAGATGCGGAGCAGCCAGGTCAGGATGGACTCGTTTGTCTGGTGGGTGAATTCCTTCCGCAGGTCACACAGCTCACCCAGGGACAGAGAGCAAGTGATGATCTCTGGCTCTGTCTCTTCTGCTGGGTGCGAAGGTCCTGTTGCATCTTCGTCAGTCACTGTGCGGACTGATTTGCTCTTTGCTTTCTTCTTCTGAATGGGAGCCACTGCTACCGGTCTAGGCTGTTCCAGTTCGGTGATGGTTTGTGTGGAGATGCTGACAGCACCTTTGGTTTCTTTCTCCTCTGTGACAATCTCTGTAGACACAAACGCTGTTGCTGTGCATTTGGTTCTTTTCTCCTCTGCCTCAAGAAGATGCTGCACCACACCATGTAGGGTTTTGTTTCTAAGCATGGTGCAGGCCGTGCAGAAAAGGAGGATGGTGCAGAGAAGACAAAGCAGCACTAACAACAACATTATGCTGTCCTTGGCATGTAGAGAGAATAAAATATTTTTGAAAACTGTTGTGTCAGGCCTGAAAGACTGGAAAAAACATTCTTTACCCCTGTCCACAGCAGCTGGGTGCAATTGTTGAGACCCCAAACGTAGCATCCTGGACCAGGACAAGCAAACAAATTTGAGTATATATTCCGAATTATGTTCATTGCCCTGGAGGTTATCATGCAATAGACATAATAGACCAATAAAGCAATTTTAGTGCCATACCTTGGTTTACACAGGAGCATTAAGATCGGTAGATACTGCCCCATATGCGGAAAGATACAGAGAGCTAGGTACAAGACACATGTAAGCATGTTGAGCATCATAGTGCACAGGTGTCTTTTTTCAATACAAAATTGTAATTCTGACTTTTCTCAGTACCTCCTGCCCCACACTGGGCACCAAAAATATGTGCTGGTTTGAAAGCAAAACCAGTGAGAGACTCCAAGTCAGAAATACAATTTAATAAGAGGAAAAGAAGTAAAATAAAGTAAAATAAAAGCAATAGTACAAAAGCCACTGACAGAGTCAGAATACTACCTGACACCCTGTTAGTTAGGGTGGTGGTAGCAATTCAGATGAAATGGTCTTGTCAAAGAAGTGATCCTGTAGAAAGGTCTGGTAGCTCTTGTTCTCTGCAAATCCAGTGGGGTAAAGGCACCGTGTGCTGTCCCAAACTCCGGATTATATCCAGGTGGGAATGCTTGGCTCCTCCCCCTGGGTGGAGCATCTCACAATGGGATGATCTCATTCTATGAGTCATGCAGTGGGTCCTTGATAGCCCATTAAACAGAGAGAGCTCCCAGAGGGAGTTATCTATGAGTCATGCAGCAAGGCATTGATGGGCCCATGAACAGAAGATAAGGGAAACACTGCCCCACCTGGCTTCAACAGCTCATGAAGATGGGGATAGAATACATACTTTGGGCACAACTTACATTTTAACCTAGGACAGTCTCTTAAGAGGTCTCTGAGGCAGAGCACTCATGGCACCCCAAGCACTGGCACTGCCTGGCTGCTCTGTGCATCCATCCCATTGTTGCCCGATAGAAGAGTAAACACAAACCAACAGTCAGTTTATGCGGTGCTTTATTCGGAGGCCCCGGGGACCTGGGGACTAATGTCCCAAATCAGAATCCCGAGAATCTCCATCAGTCTCCCAGTTTTTATACCTTTTTACAAAGATTACCTCATACAGCTCCATGCCAACCTTATCGTATGTTATTTCCAAGGAATCATAAACTGTTACATTCGTTGTTCAGAAAAACAATCCCCCTACCCTATAAATCTTATGAGGTTGTCTAACCCTGAACTATAGATCAGCTTTCTCACCCAATCCCCCACCACCAAACAACTTTAACATCTAAGCAACAAGCTCTACATGCTCTGCAAGCTTGACTAACCCCTTTTAAACATTAACACCAGACATGTCTCAACTTGTTTTCCATGGGCCTACTAAGGTTCTCAAGCCTTAGCATAACTACTGCTACTGTATAAGTTTTCTACATATTCATTGTAGATTCACACTATTTCACTATATTGGTAACAATTCCCCCCTTTTGAGCATTCTTCGATCCTTCGCAAGGATGCTCAATTCTTCTATGTAGGTGTCTCGGAATGCAATGAGGCAGATGACTTTGTGACTGCGAAGGGTGAGATCACTTCTTTACGAGTCATAGCCTTCAGTACCTTCTTGGTATGAGCTCCTTCTTTCATAATAGTTCCTAAAAGACATCTGTAAGCTCCAAAGACAACCACGATTAAAATAATTATCATGATTACATATTGAATAGCTGATGATATCCAACCAGAGACCTGGATCCCTAAAGAATTAAATATTGCTCCTATCCAATTGTGTTCTGCATCTTTTTGAGTCTCATGAATTTTTGATTCAATTTTATCCAATTGAGTTATGTCCTTCTCTATGTCCTTAGTAACATTAGGGATGTGCACACAACAGTGATCTTGTCTCCCCTGCAGATATCCACAAACTCCATGTTCCTTCAACAATATCATATCTAACGCCATCCTATTCTGCACTGTCATCCTCGTTGTAGCTTGCAACTGTAGATTCAAACCTTTAAATCCCTTTTTAGTAACTGCTGCCAACCTTTCTGTTTGTCCCAATAGTCGATAGAGCATTTCTCTATTCCGATATGTAGAAATAGGTGGAAATAATGATTCAAGAATCCAGCCAAATTTTACCCCTGAGGACGGTTCATGCCAATCATCTTCCACAGCCAATTCATCAGTTACCTCCCTCTTAGCTCGATCCCGTATCTCTTCCTGTGTCAACTTGCCTTGTTTCCAAAATGGGCAAAGCGTCGGAACTCCTAAGGTAACTTGAGTAACTGGTCCATCAATAGACATATGAGTGGTCCACTGTCCGTGCCCCATAACCCAAACCAAATTTCCTGGACTCCTTACCGTTGTTTTACCACAATCTATTTTCTCCTCTCCTTTCATTTTTCCTTTAACGGTATGGTTGTACCCACGACACTCACATCCCCATTTTAATAAAATTCTCACAGGCACTAACCCAATCTCGACCATAGGAGAATCACAGGTAAATATTTGCGTGCAATTCCATGTTTCTATTTGTTTCTCTTTCTGTATTTTTACTTTTGAAGGGTTATATCGATATTTCCCTTCCCATTCTAAACACCAGGTTACCTTCCCCAAATAACTATAGGTTTCTAGTAAACTTGGTCCCCATATGGCATACCACTCTTTCCATTCAATCTGTTTTTGCTGGCAAACTTCTTCATAATAATATTCCACAACAGGTGTCCTTGACCACTGAACTTCATCATATTCACACCACCCCACATTTTTGAATCTACCTATCTTGGTGAATCTTGAATTGGGTAATGCGACACAATCTGACCGTTGACCAGGAGTAGACCACCGTTTCTTAATTGTGCTAGTACGATTTACCCATTTTGTGTGATTACTGAGTTGTTTAATACATTCCTGAGTATTACTTTGATTTGCTTTTGGCATATTTCCTACCGGGATTATGCCCCAAGGTATAGGGTCCCCCGCTGCATGCAGCATTGGTAGACATGCCGTTATTGAAGTTACATTTTGAACTTTCCCAAAATCCCGAATTAATCCTACCACTAAATTCTTTTGGTCAGAACTTCTTATAGAGTTCCCTATTTCTGGGACTTGTCTAGTTACTCGTGTTTCCTTTAAATACACTGCCATTACCCCATGTATCCACCAATCGTCCTTTGCTATCCAACACCAATAATTCCCTTCATCCTTGCTCTTTTCCATATCCTTAATTATCAAGGTGATACCCTCTGGCCTCTTCTGAATCTGGTATTTTCCTCCTGATTTCAAATTATTCCCAAACCACCATCCAAATTCTTCATACTCTATTCCCATTCTAACCTCACAACTTATTGTGGTATTTCTATCCTCCACTGCTAAATATGTCCCATGTTGCGGCTTCAATCCCATATTTTGATGTGACTTAGCACCTACCTTTCTTAACCCAAAATTCCCTTGGATTCCACATGAAACTATGCAAAGATATTCCCCTTCTGATTCCCCAATCCGTGGGTTAGTGATATTCAGCCAACCTTTTCCCATAAGCCCTTTTGACCACCAACTTACTCCCAGCTCTTGCTTTTCCCATGACCACTCTCTATCCTTTTTCCACCATTTAACCTGAATTCCTTGTTCACAACTCTTTTCTAAGCTAAATGCACAACCAATTCTCAACGGAGGCCCATCCCACATATCCACTGCCGCCCGAACTGGTCTTATGCCAATAGGATGTTCACTCCCGGGTACCTCTTGCAAAGTTAATATCTGAACTTCAAAATCCCCATAATCAAAACTATCCCTAATCCATACCACACAAGCATATTGATTAGTAGATTGACCTTGTACTCGGGATATCTGCAAGGTTGTATTTCCTTTCTGTTGGTGCTCATCCCAGTATGTCACAAATCCTTCCCTCACCACTTTTGGTCCATGCCTCCATCCACTTTTCACTTCCTCAGATCCAGCTCCCTGGTTGTCAGAAAAGAAACATGTCAATGATAAACTTGCATTTTCCACCACTACCATCGTGGGTTCTGAAACAGTAACTATGACAAATGGGTTACTCAGAGAAATAACACTTAACAAAATTATTCCTTTTAAGGTTTTGCTCGGAACACCATTCGGGTTGCAGACAAGGGTTGAACTTCCCATTTTGAAGGGACCTTCTTGATTTGGGTGTAATGAATCCAATTGTCTATTCCTTCCACCTTCACAGCCGTATATGTGGTCATGATCACCTGATGAGGTCCATCCCATGTTTCCCTCAGAGGTTCTGTGTTCCAGTTCTTTACATACACCTGGTCTCCAGGTAGGATGTCATGAGCTGGATTCTCAAGGGGAAGGGGACGGTTCCACTGCAGAGCTCCTCTGACAGCTGTAAGAGTCTTGTTTAGAGATAGTACATAATTCAACAACATTTGATCCCCGACCAGATATGGGTCCCCTTTATACGTAGTAGCATGATATGGTTTACCATACAAAATCTCATATGGGCTTACTCCTATTCTTTCTCTAGGTTTAATCCTGATTCTCAATAATGCTAGGGGCAATGCTTGTGGCCATTGTATTTTTGCCTCCTGACAAATTTTCTTGACCTGATTTTTCAACATTTGATTCATCCTTTCTACCTGTCCACTCGACTGCGGCCTCCAAGGTGTGTGCAAATTCCAGGATATTCCCAGCATCCTGGCTATTTCCTGCACTATCCCAGCCACAAAATGTGGGCCCCTATCAGATGACATTCCCAACGGTACCCCAAACCTAGGAATTATCTCCTTTAATAGGGTCCTAATTACCTCCTTTGCCTGGTTTGTTCTACATGGAAAAGCCTCGGGCCACCCTGAAAAAGTGCACACATATACTAATAAATACTTATACCCCTGTGCCTTGGGTAACTCAGAGAAATCTATCTGCCAATAATCTCCTGGTTGTGGGCCCACCTGTAATTTTCCCATAACTATTTGTCTCCTTACTACTGGATTGTTTTTTATGCAAAGGGGACAGCCTGCATTAATCCTTTTTGCCATTGTTAACATCTGGTTTGAAATGATCTCATTTTTAAGAAATTTTACCAATGCCTCCGCTCCCCAATGGCATTTGTTATGTTCCACTTCCAAAACAGTCTTCATAACCTTCACTGGTAAAACCACCTGCCCAGTTGCTGTTACATACCATCCTTTTATATTCTTCCTGGCCTGCACAAATTCAGCCAATTTTTCGTCTTCGGGAGAATAATGCGGTTTCTGCTCCATAAAAGTCTCTGCCGGGTTGATGCGAGTGGGCAATAAGGCCAATTGAGTCCATACCTCTCTTGCCACCCGTTTTGCAACTTGATCTGCCAGTCGGTTTCCTTGATACACCTTTCCTTCTTCATTTCGGTGCCCTGGCACATGCATGACAGCTACAGCTCGTGGTTTATGGACTGCTTCTAACAGACACATTACTTCCTCTCGGTGCTTGATCACAGACCCTTGTGAATTTAAAAGTCCCCTTTCTTTCCAAATAGCTCCATGCACATGTATTACTCCAAATGCATACTTTGAATCTGTCCAAATATTCACCCTCTTGTCTTGGCTCAGCTCTAGGGCCCTTGATAAAGCCCTGATTTCGGCCTTCTGAGCCGAAGTGCCCGGGGGTAGGGCTTTGGCCTCTATCACTTGTTGCGTGGTTACTACGGCATATCCCGCATACCTGGTACCGTTCTCCACAAAACTGGATCCATCGGTATATAGTTCCCATTCGGGGTCTTCCAGTGGTTCATCCTTTAGGTCCGGTCTGCTGGCATACACATGTTCGATCACTTCTACACAGTCATGTGCCAGCTCTCCTTCTTCCTGACTTGACCTAAGGAATTCTGCCGGATTAAGATGGTTAGTCATTTTTAACTCAACATCATCCTGTTCTCTGAGTTGAGCTTGATATTGTAACATCCTATTGGATGATAACCAGTGCCCCCCTTTTTGTTCCAGCACTGCTACCAGCATGTGGGGAACATACACCTCCATTCTTCGTCCCATGGTCAATTTCCTGGCCTCCTGAATTAGAAGAACAGTTGCAGCAACTGCCCGCAAACAGGCTGGCCACCCAATACTTACAGCATCCAGCTGCTTGGAAAAGTATCCCACGGGACGCTTCCAGGATCCCAACTTCTGGGTCAACACCCCCAAGGCCAGCCTTTGGCGTTCATTAACAAATAGCTGAAAGTCTTTTGTGAGATCCGGGAGTCCCAAGGCTGGTGCCTCCCTCAGTGCTTGTTTAAGGCTTTGAAAGGCATTATCTTGCACCTTTCCCCACCTTAATTCCGGCTCTTTGATTGCCTCATAGAGAGGTTTCGCCTTTAGTCCAAAATCAGGAATCCACAGACGACACCAACCGACCATTCCCAGAAACGATCTTAACTCCTGATGATTTCGGGGTACAGGTATGGCACAGATAGCCTGCACTCGATTTGTCCCCAATCTTCTCTCTCCCTGGGAAATTTCACAACCTAAGTAGATTACTTTAGTTCTTACCAATTGGGCTTTTTCCTTGGAAACTCGGTATCCTGCTTGTCCCAGCATATTCAACAGTCCAATAGTTAGTCTGGTGCATACTTCCTGTTCAGTTGCTGCTAGAAAGATATCATCAACATACTGTAAAACAGCATATGGAAAAGGAGATTCTTTTACCTGGCTTAATTTCCATTCTTCTAATTCCCGTGCCAATTGATTTCCAAATATAGTAGGTGAATTCTTAAATCCCTGAGGAAGACGGGTCCATGTGAGTTGTCTCTTTCGTCCGCTCTCTGGATTTTCCCACTCAAAAGCAAAGTATTTCCTGCTCTCAAATGCCAATGGGATGCAAAAGAATGCGTCTTTAAGGTCCACCACTGTAAACCAACAATATTTCTCAGACACAGATGTTAACAATGTATATGGGTTCGCTACCACCGGATGTATATCTTTAGTTATATTATTTATTGCCCTTAAATCCTGAACCAATCGGTACTTCCCGTTTGGTTTCCTTACTGGAAAAATAGGTGTGTTAAATTCTGATTCACACTCTTGCAGAATTCCTAGCACTAGAAATTGAGTTATTAGTGGAGCAACTCCCCTCCGAGCTTCCAGCTTTATGGGGTATTGCTTTACCCTCACTGGGCGCGCCCCTTCTTTTAATTCCACTACTACAGGTTGTGCTGCTTTTGCTTTCCCTGGAGTCCCAGTTTCCCATACCCAAGGTACTACAGCTTGTTCTATCTCAGGAGGTAAACCTGCTTCTTCTACCTCTTTTACTATAAAAATCTTTGTCAAATTTTCCTCGGGGATTTCTAACTTTACTCTACCCTTTTCAAAAATTATCCTTGCTTGTAATAAAGACAACAAATCTCTTCCCAACAATGATTCTGGACTATTTGGCATATACAGGAACTGATGATCAAATTCTTTCCCCCCAAACTTTGTCTAAAGGCCGCAAAAATGTTCTCTCTTCCACCTTCCCAGTTACTCCTACTACCTGAATTTTTGTTTCACTCAATGGTCCCCTTTGTTTATTTACTGCTGAATATGTGGCACCTGTATCTACTCTAAATTCCACCGGCTGGCCTTCGACTTCTAATATTACTTTCAGATCCGAATCTAGTCAGCTCTGATTCTGGTAATTCCCCAGCACAAAAGCCTGAGCGACATCTTGTGGTTTCCCTGCAAAAGGATTCATTGCACCCAGTGACCCAGAACCTCCTCTTACCTCCAGATTATAATTATTTCCCAATCCTCCATTTAACGGACATTCGTTCTTCCAATGTCCCCTGTTCCTGCATAAAGCACACTGATCAATTCCTAACCGTCCCTGCCCCCTAGCCACACCTTGTCCCATTATCCCTTGGTTCCCAAATTCCCCTCTTCCTATATTCTGCCCTGCTCCAAATCCACCTCTCCCCCTTCCCCGACCTCTTCCTCTTCCCCGGACACCCACCCCAGTTGCTTGTTGTAACACTGCCAACATACTAGCTTGCTGTCGCTTTGCTGTTTCTTTATCTCGGTTATTGTACACCTTCCATGCCACTTCTAATAATTTCTCTAAATTTCTAGTATCTTCTCCTTCCAATTTTTGTAATTTTCTCCTGATGTCCTCTTGTGATTGTCCCATAAATATCAGTGCCAACTGTAACTTTCCTGACTCTGCTTCAACATCCAAATTTGTATAGCGACATGCAGTCTCCTTTAATCTTTCTAAAAAGGTAGACGGAGACTCATTCTTTTCCTGCCTTACTGAATACAACTTAGACCAATTCAATGTTTTGGGTATTCCAGCCCTTATTCCTTCAACTAACAATTCCTGATACCATTTTAACCTATCATTTCCTTCATCTGTATTAGGGTTCCATCCAGGATCCTCCCTCGGCACCAACTCATTTAGGGTCCCATCTACCACATGTAATCGCAACATTTCCCGAGCCTTTTCAGTCATAACTCTTAACACCATTTCCTTTTCAGTAGAATCCATAATTGTATCTAATAAAACCTGCAAATCATTCCAATCTGGATTCTGACTTTTAATTACCATTTTAACTACTCGAGCCACCCGGTCCGGGTCTTCCCGATATGACCCAGCAGACTGCTTCCAAATCATTAAATCATTTGGTGAAAAAGGAACCTTTATTATAACCGTTTTTCCCCCGGGGCCCATAGCTTCCCTTAATGGTGCCATTACATGTGGTCGCTCCTTGCCTTTTCCTCGCCCTCTTCGGGTTCTTTCCGATAATGGGGTTCGCTGCCCGCCTTTACTCATAACATCCCCAACCTTTTCCCCTGAATTCTCCCCTGACCCCTCCCCTGATTCCTCCTCCCCCTCCTCCGAAGAGGAATCAGTAGAAGAAGAACCCGGTGATGGGGCACTTGGGGATACTAATAGTGACATATCTTCCTCAGGTTCCTTAAATTTTACCAAGCACTTTTTACATCCTTCCCGCCCCTTACATCCTGGACACCCATTTCCCCCTATTTGTAATACCATTATACCACATTCCTTCTGCCACTCTGGTTTACTTCTTAAATAATAAAACAAATCCAAATACGGTATTTCATCCCACTTCTCATTATTCTTTAAGAAATGCATTAAAGGAGTGATTATATCAGGGTTTAAAGTACCATTCCTGGGCCATTGCATTCCATCAGTATCATATTGGGGCCAAACATGATTACAATAATCAATTAACCTTTTTTTATGTAATTCCTGCCCAAAATTCCCTTTCTTCCAATTTTTCAGTAAGCATCCTAAAGGTGAATCATCTGGAATCGTACCCATAGAAGCAAGTGCTTTAAAAGTTTTAAATGGCATCATCACACACACTCACTCACGCACTCACAACTCTGATACAATAATACTCCAATACACAATACACAATACTCCAATATTTGTCCTTCCCTGGACAATTGCTGGACCAGCGCAGCTTTCACCACGTCTAACGGCCAGCGCCTAGGCTTTTACCACCAATATTCCTTTTACCCAACCTTGCGAAGATTACTTCTTCGTCTTATCAGGCAGGTTTCCCCAATACCAAGAAAATAAAGCACCTTCGGGCTTACCTATCACAGTCGTCCGTCAGGCGCGGGGGTCGGGCACGGGTGGATGTCTCCCCCAGAAATCACCTGGTGCCGGCGTGGAGTGGATCGGCCCGCGAACCGCCCCTGTCACCTTCGGAGTCCTGCCGCGGTCGCCAGAAAACTGTTGCCCGATAGAAGAGTAAACACAAACCAACAAATCAGTTTATGCGGTGCTTTATTCGGAGGCCCCGGGGACCTGGGGACTAATGTCCCAAATCAGAATCCCGAGAATCTCCATCAGTCTCCCAGTTTTTATACCTTTTTACAAAGATTACCTCATACAGCTCCATGCCAACCTTATCGTATGTTATTTCCAAGGAATCATAAACTGTTACATTCGTTGTTCAGAAAAACAATCCCCCTACCCTATAAATCTTATGAGGTTGTCTAACCCCGAACTATAGATCAGCTTTCTCACCCAATCCCCCACCACCAAACAACTTTAACATCTAAGCAACAAGCTCTACATGCTCTGCAAGCTTGACTAACCCCTTTTAAACATTAACACCAGACATGTCTCAACTTGTTTTCCATGGGCCTACTAAGGTTCTCAAGCCTTAGCATAACTACTGCTACTGTATAAGTTTTCTACATATTCATTGTAGATTCACACTATTTCACTATATTGGTAACACCATGAGAGGGCACAGCAGAATACCAGTGCTTCCAGCCAGGACCACCTTGTCACATATGTCTGGTAGAAACAGCAATTTCTCTTCTCAGGACCCAGTTTGAAGCAATGCATGAAATGAAAGGTTTCCCAGCTGTCACGATCCACTAATGCAAAAACAGAGGTTGTGATGGCTCGTGTGACCTCAGAGTGCAAAGACACAGCAGAGGGACAAGAGCAATTTGTTTTCCAACAACAGCACACCTTTTATTGAGTGTACTCACACAATAATGCGATAGAGGTGAAGAAGAGAAAAAGAGAGAGAGAGATAGAAAAGAGGGTAATTTGGGATATAGCTACCACTGAAGAAGAAGGATCTCCTCGTGGTGCATGCTGACCAATAGACACTTCTTCACGTGGGGTGTACACGAACTGGGTCTCTGTCCTTTTGGGGTTTTTATAGTCCTCGAAGTGGGGGGGGGGGGCAGGGCACCTGGCCAGGAGGTGGAGCATTGTGGTATAGCAACTGGTGCAGCTGTCGATTGGGCCCAGGCCAGTCCAAGCAAGAGGCAGCAGGCCAAGAGGTTGGGAGTTCTGTTCCGTACAGAACAGGCAGTCTGCAGAGGTGAATTCAGGCACCGTGACTGTCTCCATTGTTTGGGTTCCCATAGGAAGCATAGCAACCCCAGGTCCAGCCTGTGGACAGCACTTGGCAGACATCCCACCTCAGCCACGCCAGAAAATCCTGTGTTGGGGTTTCAGGGTTTCAGCAGTCCTTGGGGCCTCAGAGCCCCCCTGTCCCTCCAAGGGTCTCTGTCTCTGTGTCCTTGGGGTTTCCTTGGAGATGACTGTGAGGCAAATGAGGGATTTTTAGGACCGTCTCTTACACCAGCCAACATTAGCTGGCAAAGCTTGTTTGTAATCAGGCAGGACATGAAAACACACTATGCCTTGAACCCAATCAAGAAAACATCGCAGGAATGCCTGTTAATGCAAACCTTTGGAGGGGTAAAATGGTCATTCAAATCAGAGCAGGATGATTGATTCCAACCTAAGAGAAAAGCACAAATCTAACCGATTCTTATCCAGGGTGTTGGAGGTTAGGTTTCTTTTCTTTTTCACCTATAGAATTTTTTCCCAAGGGTTGCTTGGCAGCTAATTGCTGGTACTTATCAGTGCTCAGCTGAAACAAAAAAAGATGGACCCTGGCATTTGGCTACACCCTTTGTCTCTGCGAGTTTCTCTCGAGGGGGGGAGAAAGACGGTGCTGGAGGGCAGCTTCACTTTTGGTGTGGTCTGCATCGGGAGAAGAGGGGGCTGCCGTTGCTGCGTGGGTTTCTCACTGGCACCACCGGGATTTGATCCTGAAGAGAGCTGCTATCATCTGCTCGTGTGCCCAGGAAGATCCTGATTCCTCCTTTGCTGCCCTGCTGGAGTTGGCTCAGCCCTGTCCCACTGCCTCGGCGCTGTTTTAGAGCTGCTCTGCACCGCGGGCCCGCACTGCCCTCCCTGCCAAACATCCCTGCCCTCCAGTGACCACCGACGGAGCTCCGAATTTCATCCGATCCATCAGCCCGGGATACCCCACTGTTCCAGCTTGGTACCTTTTTTTTTTTGGAGTCCCCAGAGACCAGACTGCCCCGAGTTTTGTGGGACCAAGCTCCGTCAAGGTCCCTGGTTCTGTTTTCGCTATTAATTGCTGTAGTTGTTGTTTGTTTGCCTTGTTATACTATTAGTAAAGAACTGTTATTCCTATCCCCATATCTCTGCCTGAGAGCCGTTTTAATTTTCTAAATTATAATAATTTGAGGGAAGGGGATTTGAGTTATCCATCCCAAGAGAGGCCCTGCCTCTTTTTAGCAGATACCTGTCTTCTTTCAAAACCAAGACACGGGGGAAAAACCCAGTTCGATCTGATGTAAGGCTTGACAGTGTAATAAGTATAATAGATAAATTCGTGTATGTAATATTGTATTATGGATTTGAGCTACTAATAAGAAGCTACCCAAGGGTGTCTCCAAGATTCCAAAGTTCCAAAACATATTTACAACTGAAACAACAAGGCAGAGCAGGAAGATGGCCCATCCATCCAAGGTGGACCCTCACTTCACAGCTCTTCAACATCTGATATCGATCTTGGTGGAGATCCTGGATGATCAGATCACCCCTCCCAAGACGAATTCCAGAAAAACTGTTAAGTAATCTTTTCATGCAGACAGGACTCCTTTAGAAAATTGAAAAACACAGCATACCTGGACTTTCAATAGACTTGGCCTTAGGGTAAAAAAACTGCATAAAACCCACAGGCTGAAACCTAGCAGTGTGGCAGAATTCGGAGGGTACCCTTGTACCGCCACTCTGTCCACCCAACTTTCGATTGATTGTTGTCCTGTTTTTATTGTGGCTTTAATTCGGTGTTAGAAATTTTGCTAATAAACCCTGTTATTTTTGAATTGGCTTCTAATCATTTATAACAACAGCAAATGAATTCAAAATTTTTGGCTTCCAAGATGAAATAATATAATGGAGATCTGAATGCATAAGCACTGAGGAAAGCTGTGTGTCCTGGTTTCAGGCAGATTTGGGAGAAAACCTCCTATGGAGCCCTCCCTTCCCTCCCCCAACCAGTTCGGGAAAAGACTTCCTCAGAGAGAAGTGGAAAAAACCTGTTTATTAAACAGGCAAAGCACTCCCAGCCCAATACCCGATGACAAGAACTTCGTGCCACTCTGGAGAGATGACAAACTTAGAGAGAGAAGGTCTCCCCCGAAGATAGTCGCTCTGTTCTGTTGCTCCATCTCCTCTGGCGCTGGGAGAAAAAGGAGTTGCTGCGCAGGGTTGGTCTTGGTGGGGTGGGTCCCAGGTGGAGGCCCCCCGGCACTTCCCCCAGGTCCTCAGTCCAGAGAGATTTGAACAGTTCTGAGGAGAGGCAAAAAAAAGGAAAAAAAAACAGGTAAAAACCTTCAGCTAGCTACAAGACTTACAGCTATCTAACTAGCTACAACTAACTGCCGGAAAAAAAAAAAACCTGAACTCCCCTGCTTCCAAGGCCGCTCCGAGGAGCAGAGTTTTCCTGGGGAAAAAACAAACCGTGCTTCCCCTCCCCTTTGCACCCAACAGACGATTGGTGATACAAACATCATAATGTCACCCTAGGACACTGTGTTAGCAAGTCCCATTTAGCTATTTTGCAAAACTAACAGAGGAGTTACACTCAAAATGCCATGGGCTTTGCTTTCCTCCTAGGAAGCATCCTTTGCTTCCCAGCTTTCCCAGTCAACCACATTTATCCCTCAGTGTGTCACTGTGGCAGTAAATAAGCATCATATCTTTGGAAGAGCTTGGGCAGCATCTCCAGTTTGGGTTCAAACCCTCCTCTTCTTAAAATTTCCCTCCAATACAGAATTATAATCTGATGTGTCAGTATGAATTTTGGTTTATAAAATGGGCATGCAACACATCTAGAAGAAAAATTGCACCTGCCAAATGCCCTGCCCCATGAAATAAACCTGTGCAATTTCACTTTTCACCTAGTAAATACCTAAGCACTCTCCAGAGCAGTCTATTCCAGTATTCAAATCTGTTTCCATTAATATTAGAAGCTAGGAGGGTTTGGGAGAAAAGGAAGGAATTGATTAAAAGCAGATGGTATTCATTATCTTGTTAATCACAATCCTACAGGGATTTTTACAAAGAAAAGAGAAAGAAAAAGCAACATCAAGGAAAAGTCATGCTAGTACTTTTCAAATAAAACTTTAGAAAAATAACACTTCCAAGGATTTACTCTCCTCTCATGAGAAAATCAGCTTGTTTCATATCACAGCTCAGCCATGCTGGGAAAATGTCTTTGTGATAGTCATCATTCTCACATTTTGTGCTGAGACTGCAAATTTTTGCTGAATGTCTGAGAAAAAAACCTGTTGAAAGGACCATTACCACATGCACCATCCCACAACCTCCGGTGGCACTGCTGTACTTCCCAGCCTGTTCTTTCTTTTTCCCAAAGGGAAATCACAAATAAGCAAACAAAGCAAAGAAAACAAAGTAGAACTAAAACGAATAGGCAGTTGATTAGCCAGAACCAGCATAGTGGAAAAACCCAAGGATGGATTCTGTCTGAGCTGACTGGCTGGAGTTCACTCAGAACAACTTTCTTAGGAGGATTTTTGCTCTTGGTATCTGATCCTGCTCCAATTAAAGTCAATGGAGATGTAGTTATTAACAATCCACAGCACTGCAAGAGGGTGAGATGCCTACATCAAAGACCTTGGCTCTTTTTCACTTTATAAAGTCACAAAATTCAAATGGGTCATACTCAGCCTTGCTTTGGGACAGCACAGCAGGATTCCAGTCAGCAGGAGGAGGTGATATTTCCAACTGCAAGAGCATAACTGTTATCTTGTTCACCACCACACTCTCCTTTGGCTTTTCAAAACCCACCAATCCATCACAAAAACCACCTAGAAAGTTTCTTAAACCAGCCCTGGAATGCCCCTGCTCACCTCTGGGTATCCAGGGCAGGGGAGACCGGTCTCCACAAGGTAGTGGCATCTTGGGGCGGGTTCAGTAAAGACAGGAAAAATCCAATTATGATATGCTCAGCCTCCTGGAATGAGAGGCACTAGGAAACCACCAGCAGTTGTCACTGACAATAGACTTTATTCTTTTCCTATAATACTCTTTTAAAAATAGGAAGTGGTTTTACAAAACCCAGCCAAAATATTCCACAAGTAGACATGGTGCTACTTAACCCAAAAAGCTATGCAATGGTGAGATTTTTTGGTCTTCAGGCTGAGATTCCTAAGCAGCTATTTATATGATAATTTATTTTTTAAACCACAATGACTCAAGGCTGCCCTGAATGGCAGCAGATTCATTGTTAACAGTCTTTCTGTGCCATCTCACAAGGTACTAAATAGCTCAGAGACAACTGAATCCCAAATATGCCTCAACAACACCCTGCTCCCTGTCTGGGAATGTACAGCACATCCATGATGATAGACTTGACCTAAGGTTTTCCTCCAGCTATCTCCAGCTTCTCCTGCTATCATTTATTTACCCTCCAGTCAGTGCCTTTGCAAGGCAGGGGCCTTGCCTGCAACACATCTCATTTTCAGGACAAGGTGAAAATGTGTGAAATGGAAAGAGAGAAAGATAGATGTAGGTCTGTTTGCAGGAACATGTACAAGAAAAACAAGGAGACCTGTGAACAGTTAAACTTAAGAAACCCAGTTTTCTGCAGCTTTCACTTGTGGGTTTTCTGAAAGCAACTGCAGACTCATGCTACAACCTTCTCCACCAAGGGTCCAGCTTGAGCCCTTCTCCACCATTCTGCTACTTATTTTTATAAAATTTAGAAAAGTTTGATCTCTTTGGGTTAACAACTCACATGTCAAACAGGGCTGGACACAGGCAATTGGGCCAAAAGTGTTCCTTTTTTTATCTAAGCACTGTTTTCTTATGAAAACAAATGAAAACTCCAAGTCCCTTCCTTAGACACATGAGGAAGCATCACACTATCTTCATGGAGTTATGGCTGGTCTCTGGATCCTATGTGCATGCAGAGCTGCTGTACCTACCATAGGTAGAGTGTAAAAGTCTGTCCTTGCTGCAGTGAAGAGCACGAGGAGCTGGACACCATGGAGGTGTTTGGTTGTCATTGGGAAGTGGGTGCTTTGGGAGGCAAGAGACACTCACACTTTTCCAGACCTTTGAGTCACTCCTCACATCAAGGCCCAGTTGTATTTAATGTTAATAAAATGCAGCATTGCATTTAATGTCCATTTTTTCAGGCTTAAGCTCTGAGCACTCCCACTGGAAATAAACCCAGAGCACAGCTGGGGCAGCATGAGAATCACTGAGAAGAAAATACACGACATCTCCTCAAGGAGCTTGGCAATACTCAGAGCTGTCTTTTCCAACATCCCCGTGTTCCAAGAATCTGGTCCCCAGCCCAGAGGGTTACACCCAACTGTGCCTGCACCAGGGCATTGCAGGTGAGAGCTCAGCATTCCCCCAAGCTTCACTTTGCCCATTAACTTGCCTGCAAGCCCAAGTCTCTGTGGTATTTGCGAGAGGGAAGCTGGGAAGCATGTATTTCTGGTTAGCAGTTACTAAATAAAAATATCTCAGATAAAAGAAAGAAGCACTGTACTAATGCTGACACTGAAAGATAAACAGCAGCCTGGAGTCCTCGGGGACTCTAAGTTATCTGGGTAAATTAACAGCCCCACCCCACATGCCAAGAACAAAGTGGGGTACGCGGTCCTGGGGCACTGCTCGGTTACCACCCAGCCCTGAACTCAGCCTGACACCCCACCAAGAGACCACCACACCCAGGACAGGCAAAACCCTTCAGGAAACATGATTCTCCTTCACTTCAATTTTTGTTTTAATAATTTGATTTTGTTTCCATTTAGCTTCCCTGCCCTGCCAGCAACACTGCAGGGTCAATCTTCTGTTTGCCCAAAGCCACCAGCCAAAAGCTCCTCCTTCTCTCTCATTCCTTCCTCCATATCTATAGATTCATTTAAAGAAGGGAGGGAAAAACTTATAGCACAAGATATCTTTCATTTTAACTTCATAGTCGGCATCACACACAGCTATTTTGGAAAAGCACAAGAAAATACCCTGCTCCTCATACTGTTGCCACTGGACCTCACTTTCACCTTGCCCCAGCTCAACACAATGAGCTGTCAGTCACACAATGTGTCAATCCTTCAGTGGAGCCAAAAAGGGACCTGGGTATGGCAAAACATCACGGCCACGGTCCCAATCTGTCTCGGCTTTCGAGCCAGGGACCAGTGCCCAAGCTCAGCAAACTCCTTGATGGTCCCAGCTGCAAATCTTCCAATGCATTAGTCTTTCTCCCTCACCCAATACTTTTGGCTGGATTCGGACTACAATATTTTGGGTTAGAACTAAATATGGCAAAATTTCAGCCCCAAGGGCCAGCTTCTCAAAGCAAAGCAAAGCACACATGCCAGAGGGAGAAGGGACATTTATTCATTACCCACAGTGAGGACATCAAAATCAAGCCAAAGGGGGTTTCCTTGGCTGGAAAGACACCACCAGCCAAAATAAGTACTCAACATATTCCTTGCAATACTTCTTAAATTTTTCTTCTATCTTTTTTAAACATGGTGATTTTGGGGCATGGGGAAGGCTTGCTGATCAAGGTCCTTGGGAATCCACCCTCATTACTCCTGCACATGTGGCACAACACAACCACATTATCTGCACACAGGAGAGCATCTCTGAGCCTGGAGTGCACAGAGCACAGGAGCAGCCATGGGAACTTCCAGCAGCTCCCTGGGCCTTGGGAGAGCGGCTTCACAGGAAAGGCTACAGCTGAGCACACAAGATTTTCCTCAAGACAAAATGCCTTTCTTCTTTTTTTTTTTTTTTTTTTCCCTCCTTGCTGGGTTGATGGGAAACTGTTTGCAAAACTATAAATATCCCCTATGGAAAAGTCTGCAAGAACTCGAATGAAACAGCTGCATTCTTTAAAAGTCACTAGAGTGGAATTTGATGGAAGGTAAGGTCTACACCATAGTGTTTATTAATGCCTTTAAGAATTCAGTGGCAAAGATCTAATTTTCTGTTAAGTTCCACAAGGAGGTTATGAACAAAATCCATTGAGATAAAACTGTTCAGTATCATATGCTTAAAGTTTTGGGGTTTTTTTCCTTCTTCCTAGATAATCAAACCTTCACCTAGATTCTAAACTGCAGCTGTAATTCTGAGATAGAGCTCACACTGAAAGACAGGTCATGTCTTGAGCATATTCTGAAACATACTTTTAGGTATTAATTCTGTCATGAAAGCACTAACATCAACCCCCAAATTCAGATGGAGCTGGCTCTCACAACAGAGTTAATCACACTGATACATGTGAAAAAAACCACAAAAAAGGAATACCTTCTCCAGGCATATGGCACCAGGAACCTCCAATTGCCAGTTTGCAAGCTGGACTTGCAGGTTTGCTCATCACTGGGATAATTTAGGCATTATTACTTCATTTCTGGAGATTGCTTTTAGAAATTAATCATTCGTGATCAGACCTCTCTAATTTTAGTGCCAGAAGGGCACAGATCTGCTCTAGTTCCCCCATTCAGAAATCCTGCCTATAAGGGTGGGAGTGATGGAGGGGGGCATTGTTTAGAAACAAATGGACACTACTCCTCAATACAAAATCATATCCATAGCAAAGCAGTGAAGGTTTTTTTATCTTCTGAGAATGATGCAGTTTTATACCCTTTCAGAACAGCAGAAATGTAATGGATCACTCAAAATGAGTATAAATAAGCCTGTGTTACTAGAACAGTGGTTCTGAATGGGAAAGACCTTACTAGGAATTGCCTGAGTTGAACAGGAAGCTTAGGGTCAGACCTTTGGGAAGAGTTTCTAACCTGCTTTTCCAAATGAAGTCACATGTGGTCCTGCCAGCTCCAAGGTGAGTCTTGTCAAGAGATTTTCTCAAGCCACTGACAATGAGTAACGTGCAATGAAAGTCCAACCTGGCAGAGTGAGGGACAGCTGAACACTCAGGCAATTTCAGTTGTAAATATGAGTATCTCACTGGTTATTTACCTGGCAGATGAACACTACTTGGAGTGTCTGTAGTAATCAGAATGTTTGGAGACTGGCATTCCCAGTCATGCATGCGCATAACCAGCTTCTTTAATAAAGCTGAAGAATTACATGCTCTCCTACCTTCCTTCTCCAATCATTTATGCTTAGTCTCTAGGAATGTGTCCATACACATTCTTCCTAATTCACTCCATTATAAGGACATTACAGATGCTGCTGGTTTATTTTCATTGTCTTAAAGATACAGGCTGCACTGCTGGAGGCCTAGTTTTGCACAGGGTACATAATTGATTTGAGATCACATAAATCTAATGAGATTTCTTTCCTATGTGAGCAGTAAAAACACACATTTCCTGTCCACCTCACAGTCACTGGTACAGATGTTCGGTTCTCTCAATATGTCCCATTGTAATAAGTATAATAGATAAATTCGTGTGGATTTAAGCTACTAATAAGAAGCTACCCGAGAATGCCTCCAAGATTCCAAAGTTCCTAAACACATTTACAACTGTAACAACAAGGCAGAGCAAGAAGATGGCCCAGCCATTAAGGGTGGACCCTCACTTCACAGCTCTTCAACATTCGATACCGATCTTGGTGGAGATCCTGGACGATCAGACCACCCCTCCCAAGATGAATTTCAGAAGAAACTATCTAGCAACCTTTTCATGCAGACAGGACTCTTTTGGAAACACAGCATAACTGGACTTAGCCTTAGGGTAAAAAAACTGTATAAAACCCACAGGCTGAAACATAGCAGTGTGGCAGAATTCGGAGGGTACCTTTGTACCACCACTCTGTCCACCCAACTCTCGATCGATTGTTGTCCCGTTTTTATTGTGGCTTTAATTTGGTGTTGGAAATTTCGCTAATAAACCCTGTTATTTTTAAATTGGCTTATACTCATTTATAACAGATTTGGTGCCGTGACTCGGATACAATTTGGCTGTGGAGGAATCCCTTTGCACGGGGGGCGCCCTGCCGGTTTTTCGGCGGCCCGGCAAAGCAGGAAACCCCTTCGCACCTATTGTATTACAAACCCAAAAATTAGATAAAAGCGCCACAATAAAAAGGGAGAAGGCCTGGATCCAGCAGAAAACCCGGGAAAAGACATAGGAGTCTTTTCGGAGCCGCGGCTACTTTTCACTCGTAAAATTTTTTTCTCCGTGCACGAAGATCTCCAAGCAAGAAAATAGCTGTAAGTAATGCTTGGTTGAGTGGGTGATTGAGTGGGTGAGCGAGACGTGGCCTTGCCACGATACAAGGGTAGATCTGTAAGCTCTTGTACCAGGTTTCCCGCAAAGGTTTTTTTCGGCTGGTGGGGAAGAGAATTGGGGAAAACTCGTTTGCTCATCAAAGCCCAGACTCGGGGAGTCTGGGGGAATCGATCACAAGGAAGCAAAAGGGGAAGGATACGTCCCTCTGGGTTTGGGGAACCGGTAAACCCTTTTGCTACGGGCTAGTAAAAGCCCAGGACGCAAACCGAAGACTTTTTCATCGGACGAACAGACCCACGGTTCAGCTCGCCGGACGGGTAAGTAATCCGAAATACACGGAAACCCAGTTTGTAACAAAACAGTTTAGAGAAAGATCCCTGCTCTTAGCCAGAGCTAAGGCTAAGAAAGAATTTAGTATTGCGATCCATTACCAAAAGGTAAAGTTTTTTGTTTTTTTTTTTAAAAATGGGGCAAAGAAAGAGTAAACATCAGAAAGAATCAGAAAAAAGGCATGCTCTCAGAAAAGGAAAAGGTACCTTCGAAATCCCACCAGAAAGTCCACTGAGATAGATCTTAGAGCACTAGAGAGAGTGTCCCATTTTGAAAAGTAAGTCCAAGAAAAACTAATTTATTATTGTACCGAAGTTAGGGAGAGTGAAGAGCCCGCTGCCAGCCGCTGCCAGCCGCTGCTGCGTGCCGAGAGCCAAACCGCGGGGTGCGGGGCCGCCGTCCAGGGGACGCTAGCAGAGAGGGGGGCCCGCCCTCTGCGCCCGTGCTGCGCCTCCCCCACCCGTGCGCCCCGTCTAGCGCCGCATCCATCCATCCCACTGCTTCCCGCGGCCGGCACCGCCACCTCCATAGCATCCTTGTGTCCAGCAGAGGATTGTCCTCCTGCTTGCCTTCTCTGTCTCTCTCTGACCCCTTTTCCCAATCCTGCTTCTAGCCCCCCCCTTCCCCCAAAGAGCCATCCTCTTCCCATTCTCAGTTCCCCCGAGGTGAGAACAGAAACCGAGGAGAAGAAGAGGGGGGGGAGAGATCTGAGAAAATCTTTCCCTTAGAATTCTCCCTTCCAGGTCCCCATCTTTCCCCACCCCCCCTAGAAACCCCCACCCCACTCTCAGCTATACTCATATGCAAATGCAATCGTTCCAGCTTCTCAACCACACCCTGCCTAAACCATTTCCACCAGATACTACCGTAGCAACTGCAGAGTCACTCCATCCCGAAGTGTCTAACAGTTTTAGCTACCCTGTTAACTTTTAATGTTATGTATGTTTACTTCATAAACATAAACAAGTTGTGAATTCTATTCCATGATTCTCTCTCCTATTGTTCAGAGAGCAAGATAAGGAGTAGAACTTGCCGAATGAGCACAGATAAGCTTGAAGCTACTGTTGCCTTTCTGCTACCCCATATCCCTGTTCGTCGTCCCTGCCCCTGTTCCTATTTCAAAAGTGGGTCGTTAGCAGCAAACCACACCGCGCAGAATAGCCCAGGACGTCTGCAGTCTCTCTGGCTCCCTGCAACCCCCCCCAGTTCCCAGTTCCTATCCACTAGTCCTGACCAGAAAGAGCTCGCTGGCTAGGACGCCTAACCCCAAACCCTCTATCCTTTATACCTTTTTAAAAAAAACAGATTGTGAATGTTTTCCCTTTGTTCACTTCAAGTGTGTATATTGTAAATTGATTTAGGTTGCTCACTGCAAAAGGGGGCGTAGGCCAAAAGGATTATGTACCAACTGTTTAGAAAAAGAACAAAAAGAGACTAGCCATTTCTTAGTAATTGCCACTAACTTGAGTCTATTGGAGTTAGATTCTCCAGAATGGTATTATATATATAAAAAGGGGACAAAAGGGCAATTAGACGCTAAAGTTGAAGTGCTCAAAGTCGAGTGCAGAAAGACAATCAAAGTACCTTGCTGGTCCGATACAATCAAGTTGTCCCGGTGGAGTGCCTTTAAAAAAAGGTTTGCAGCTCGGACTGACAGGACTCCAGAAACATATGCCTGCTGCCGAGAAGATAGATTACCCCGCCGCGGGCTGCTACCCCGTGGGCGAAGGGAAAGGCAGAGGCATGTTGTGGTGGAAAGTCCTCGTAGTCCTGAGCCGAGGGACGGGGGACCCCCCCCAAGAGCCCACAGAGGCTGACCCTCAGGAAGAGACGTGAACTATGGCTAAACATGGCACCAGAGAGAACCTGAAGTATCAAGAGCATTATGATTGTCCCAAAGATAAAGGAAAAAGGGATTATTTCTTTTATGACACTCAATACTAAATTTGTGAATCAGAAAAAGGGGTAGAATGCCACGACTCAAAGGCAATTACTAAGGAAAGGCAATCCAACACACACACGAATTTATTTGGGTAAATAAAAAGGTGGGGGACTGTAATAAGTATAATAGATAAATTCGTGTGGATTTAAGCTACTAATAAGAAGCTACCCGAGAATGCCTCCAAGATTCCAAAGTTCCTAAACACATTTACAACTGTAACAACAAGGCAGAGCAAGAAGATGGCCCAGCCATTAAGGGTGGACCCTCACTTCACAGCTCTTCAACATTCGATACCGATCTTGGTGGAGATCCTGGACGATCAGACCACCCCTCCCAAGATGAATTTCAGAAGAAACTATCTAGCAACCTTTTCATGCAGACAGGACTCTTTTGGAAACACAGCATAACTGGACTTAGCCTTAGGGTAAAAAAACTGTATAAAACCCACAGGCTGAAACATAGCAGTGTGGCAGAATTCGGAGGGTACCTTTGTACCACCACTCTGTCCACCCAACTCTCGATCGATTGTTGTCCCGTTTTTATTGTGGCTTTAATTTGGTGTTGGAAATTTCGCTAATAAACCCTGTTATTTTTAAATTGGCTTATACTCATTTATAACACCATCACACAGGTCTGCAGGAATACCAAAAAGTGAGTTGCATTTCTGGTTAGTCAAAAAGGTTGACAACAGTCCATTTATATACATTAAGATGGCAGAATTTTTGACTCCTAAAACAATGTTTGCCTAAAAGAGAAACAAAACCTAAATTCAACTGAGTTTTATAATATGAACCATCAAGTTTTTGCTCAGCATCCCAAGCACGAGACCTGGCACACAAGGGTGGCTGGCTCATGTTGACAGGAGAATGGCCATAATCCATCAGAAATGTCAACACATGGCACTGGTGGGGCCATTGGTGCAGGGCAGTAAATCAGATGGTTAATGGGAGTAGAGTCCTGCAGCAGCACTTCCAGCTCACAGCTATCTTAGTTCTCTCTGTTTTATGTCTGTACCTCTGAAGGGGTAAAGGATAGAGAAGAGACTTGCCAAAGATCCTACAAAATATCTCATACAAAACAAGGCATGACACCAAGAATTGCTGACTGACAGTCCTGTGATGGCCCAAACAACACACTTGGGCCAAATCCTCCTTCCAGGAGGCTCAACTGAGCACAAATGCTTCATTTTCTAAGAGCAGCTCTACTCCAAGCTTTGCATCTCCCAGGCAGGAAAGGCAGCCAGGTCTCTCTCCATGGAAACTTGAATGCCCAAAGTGCTGTGAGCAGCAGTCCCCACAAACTCTTAGTTACATGCAGAGAGAAGTATTCTGAAAGGGAAGTGTTACATCATGAAGTCTCCCACATCACTAGTTTTTAGAAGGTTCCAGTAGGAACCAGGGGGAGATTTACCCTGAACACTTTTCATGAGCATTTCTCCAGTGCCAACACTGATCACTTAGCTGAGCAGCATGGAAAGTCACACAGATACTTTGAGATGCTAGCACAACACAAATAATGCTTTTGCTGATCATTGGATCTGTCAACAGCCACACATCAATGCCCTGAAGGACACCTCAGGCAACCAAGGGGAACTCTAAATGAAAAACAAGCTGCCAACCCACCTGAGGACACAAGATGGAGACGGCAGACGTCTCTAAGGGAGTGTGTTCCTCACTGGCTGCCATCTGGGAAAGCAGGAACTCTGTTTTACTTGAATGCTACTCAGGATTTAGTTTTCAAGAGAAACTGCAAGGCAGGATAACAATTACATATTTGTCCCAGTGAAGCCTTGGGGCTGACACTGGCAGGGCAGGAGGTGCTCACAGTCTTGGAGCACAAGAGGGGCACCAAGCAACCCCGGCTGCTTGTTCCCACACTGTTCAGTATTCCAGAGCTGCACAGTGGGGTAGATGCCCTGAAGAACCTGCCCTGGGGTGAGTTTCCTGCTTTCAGGGATATGATTGTACTGCAGATCCAACACAGACTCTCCTTGATTTTATTGACTTGGTTTGCTCTCTGCAAATGGATGTAGGGCTATAAAAAAACCAGCAACATACCTTTGGCCTTTAAAAAGCAGCTCAGAGTTCAAGGAGCAAGTGACAATTTAGGAAGGCTCTCTGGATTACAATTCCTCCATTTTTGGCATGTTTTCATGTTTTTCAGGCACTTAGTGCCAGCTGCTGTAGACAAGGAACCAGGTCACAACCCCTCAGGTGCACCCTCTTCCCACAGCTTTCTGTTTAGCTCCAATGTTACTGATCCCAGCCCAGCATGCCAGCATGCACAACCAGGGGAGAAACTGGGACAGGGAGGACAGGGGAAAGGCTCTCATTAGAGACAACAAAAGGGAATAAACAGCCTGAATGGGGAATCAAGAGGCGCTGCTGAACTCCTGATATCTCTGGTATTCAGGTTTCTCCTTCAGATCCCACTGACCTGGCCTTTCTCATATTTGTCCACCTCATTTGTGGCTGTTGTTGGCAGCAGCAAAGACCATTTCTTGCTGTGTGCTCAGCCCGTGCCCAAAAGCAGGGTCCCAGGCTGTTCCTTAGCTACTCAGGACAAGCACAACATGGGCTCCAGCCACGCCTGCTGTGGCAGCAGCTCTGCGGTGCCCAGGCACCAGCACCTGAGCATCCCACGCCAGACACGGCAGCTCTATCATGCTCTCCCTAATACAGAGAACTTAAGAAGTAAAAAAATCACAAATGATCATCAACAGCACTGCAGATGCTCCCCGCCGGAGCCCACTAGGAGCCCACAGTCCCTGCAGCCAAGTTGGCAATGCCATCTAGTGCATGCAGGCAGAAATAGCACAGAGCCACAGGTGGGCAGGTGTGCACTGCCCCAGATGTGCAGGCCAGATGTGCCCTCAGCCAGGACGATGGCATCAGGGTACCCCAGCCCTTCACATTGCCTGCCCCAGATTTTTCCCACCCAGAAAGAGCTTGGCCTTACTCAGATATCCCACTTACCTGGAGAGGGAAGGGAAATCCTCCCCTTTCCCCAAAGGCTTTCAGCTGAATTTTTCCAGCTACATCAGCCTGTGGTCATTACGGCCAGTACAGCTTCACATTTTGGCTCTCTGCCGTCACTCAAATGTAAAACATCTCCCACACAAACTTTTTTTTTTGAGCAAGGCAAACACTCTCTCAGTAACTAGAACCATTTCTCTTAAACATGAACAAAGGGTGAGGTTTCTTCAGAAAAAGGAGCTGAAGGTTTCCTTTTAATGAGAGCATTCTCTGACGCAGACCAAAATCTGTGGCATTCTGGTTTTTTGAGGTTTTTCCCTGAGTGCCTACTTTAAAAAAAAAATTATATCTGGGCTGATAAGTTCTTGTGCAACTTTTCTGTAATTTCACCAGTGATTTAAAACTTTCTTTTAAAAGGGGAATCATTTGGCTTTTAAAAATATTTTTAGCCAAAAAATGATACGTCTTTGTCATGGGTTTGAGTCGCTGGCCTAATGCCAGCGCACCCATGAGAATATAGTTCTTTAAGATAATGCTGTGAGAGAGACCGGGAATAAAGCAGAGCAGGCTCCAACTTAGAAAGAAAAACTTTATTAACTTACACTATAAAGGAAAAAAAGAAAAGGAAGAAACAAAATCTAAAGTGAAAAGAACCTCCTAAACCACTCCTCCTCCCCCCACCATAATTCCTACCAAAATTTTCTGAGACAAAACCTGGAACTCCGAGCTAAAAAATATTAAGGGAGACAAGTCTTCTTGTGTCCTATAGAAACTCCCACAAGAAACACAGTGTCTTGTGGCCTGCACTCTTCACAAATGACCCACCCCATACAGAGGAAATATGCATTTGAGAAGCCCTCCTTCCACAGACAGTGCTCTCACCACCACCCATGGATCAGAAACTGCTTGTAGGGTTGTTTTTAAGGATGCTTCTGGGACACAAGTCCCCCCCATTTCTCCCTCGGGGCAAAGGGTTTTGAGAACAGAAGCCTCTTCTGAGGGCACCACCACACCCTCACAATCTTCCGTTCACTCACTCTGGCACTGGCATTTTCACTACACAGTGCCCACCTTGCATCCCCCTAGACACAGTTTCCATAAGTTACAGGAGCATTAATGCAGTCTCTATGGCCACTGTAAGGAAAGTCTGGCCAAAAGCCACTCCATCATCTCTTCTTCTTATCTTCTGCTAGCATCACAAGTCCCAGGCTCTCTCTCTCAGCACTTACAGAAGCCGCAGCCGAAGAAACTTCTTAAATCTCAGATTTAAAGCGGCGCTGGTTGAACTCTCTGGGGAGGGGGTGGTTTAGGATGCAGAAATGTCTCAGTGATAGATCTTCCACCCCTCCATTCTCAGTTGGCCTTGCGGGCTACACAGCCCTCCTTTTCCCCCTGGTCTGAAGGAGGGGGGCCCAGCCAAAGCCAGAGCTCACAGGCAGCTGTGCTGGCCCAGATCCAACAACAGCGAGGCTCGGACAGCTGTGCCAGCAAGCCGGTAAATGCTGTCCAGGCTTACCCCCTCCCCCCCCAAGGCGCAGGCCGCATAGGCAGGCCTTGGCCTTGGCCAGGGGAGGCCTCCCCTCCCCCTCCACAGCTAGGAGGAGGAGGGGAGCCTGTTCACTCTCTGAAGGCCGGAAGACAAAGAGAACTACTCCACCCCCTTCCCAGCCTGAAGTGTGTGTTCACAGAGATGAAATGACTTTTCATTGGTTCACAGGGTGACAACCTCTGAACTAGCACTCTCTCACTTTCTAGGGCGGGTCAAACCACGACAGTCTTTCACTAAAAATGTGTGACCTCTACAAGCAAAATATTTCAACAACTATTGAAAATAGATATTTTGTTAAGAAAATGATGAGTTATACACTGTGTTTTGTTGAAAAATGGGTCAATTTCTAGCTCTGTAAGATGCAGCTCATTCTCCAACTGTTATTTTAAGTTGTTCTTCAATCTGATTTAAAGGAAAGAAATTTTTTCTCAAAGCTTTCTCTATTTTCCATACCTTTAACAAAACATTCAAGAAGACTGTTCCTCATTACAAACCCTTTGCCTTCTAAGTGCTTTATACATTTAATAGGCATAAAAAGTCAGAGGAGGAGGGGAAATGGGTCTACCTGGGTTTAATTTAGAAATAGAATTTAATATATAGACCAGGTCCAACCCACTCACTGCTGCTGGGTGTAAGAGCCAAGATTGGCTCCCACTGCGATGTGGAGGTAGAGCAGAGGGGATATTTCAGTGGCTACTGGTGTGCTCCAGGGGTTAAATCCACCCTGGCCATGCAGGGACATGTAAAGCCTCTCTGCAGCTGAAGCTGAAGCCACTGGGGCTGGATGAAGCAGAACTGGAGTAGACTGAATCCGACTGCTGCTGGAGTCAGCAGGAGCCATTCTGCAAGCTTGGAGCTAAGTCAGAGCTTAAATAGGAACTGGAAGGATAAAAGCTTGTGGGATCAGGCCTTAAACCAACAGCTCCCGACTCAGTACAGCCTCAGAGAATATCTAAAATAACCAATATCATTACGGGTCCGCATGTTAAAATAAATGAAAATCAATAATGTTAATAGACATTAAGTCATGCTAATAGAATCACTGCTCCAAAAGCAGAGTTATTAAGCTCAGTTAGATCACTACCACTGGCTACATATTAAAAAGATCCAAAATATTTAAATATTGATGACATTCCTTTGAAATTAAAAGTATTTCCTTCGGATTACGCATTGATCTTGGCTGAGCCACGCTTGACATCTGGAGTAGTTAAAATAGCAACCTAAACAGCCACAGTCTGCCACTAATTTTTAAAAGTAAAAAAACCCCAATTTTAACTTTTGTGCTCTTATTAAAACCACTCTGCTGTCTCAGTGCAGGGCCCAGAAGAAGAAAGCTATGAATACACTGCACGGATTAGCTGAGGCACTGCCAGTGCTGGAGGCGACCGTACCAACACAGCCCCGCTTGCCCCAGGTTAAGCCCCGGGGCTCTTTACACAAGTCCTGGAAATCCCTGTCTTCCTGGAGAAAAGGAACTTTGCACAGAGCCTGGATTCTCATTCACACGGTAGACATAATTTCACTGCTCACTTTCACAGAAGAAGTCTGGGTTCATCACAGCTAGGACTATTCCTGTGCTCGGCTCCAAACCATGTTCCTGTCTGCTCCTGGGGATGTGCAGCCCCAACACAACCTTCATCACTGGTGGGCTGGAGGGGTTTTGGATGTTAGTGGGCTTTTTTCTCCCTTTAATGCTTTTGAAAACCAAGGGTGGAATCCATTGCTTCCTCCATTCATTGAGATAGGATAAATATATAGGTTTGGTCATGGTTTTACTCACATTTTCCACACACCTCACAATCACATGGGTTAAGCAACTCCTCACAGCTGGGATTCCTGTGTCTTTAATGCTCCAGCAAGGGCAGGACACTGAGGAAGGGAGCAAACCACCCTCTGCAATGCAATGGGGCCAAAATCGTAATGGGGGAGGTTTCTCCCTTCCAGAGGCTTCAAATTCATTTCTGATTCCTGTGAACGCCTGGAGGATGCAGTGCAAAACTCACATACAAACCTGGCTCCTCCGGCTGGCTGCCACCTGCATCTCTCTCCCATTCAGGCTCCAAAAAACCTGCTCTGCTCCCACCCTGCAGCAGGACTAAAACACTGCGAAAAGCTCTATGGGGTGAGCATGGCTCCGTTGGGAGGGTGACCAGCAAGCATCTCTGCAATGCTAGATTATAAAGATGGTCAAAAAGCTGAAACCCCCATTGCCTTTTGATAGAGAAAACCAGCACAGGAATGTGGGCCAAAAGATGCTACTGCCAGCCCCTCTCAGGAAAGGAGTGGCTAATACAACACCAGGAGATGCATCTAATGCACTTTAAATAGCAACAGAGTGAAAGAAAGGACAGGAAACAAGGATGTGGCAGTGATAAAGTGCTGACCAAGGAACTCCTCTCCTGTCTCCCTCTCATTTCTAACCATCACCTCTCAGTCCAGTCCCAAAACTCTGGGAGTTCCTGGTTGAGTCCCGTACCATGCCTGCACCAAATACAATGGAGCACACCTTCATGGAATGGATTTTTTACCAGTTTTAATCACCAGTTTGCAGTTGAACATGCCCTCAGTGGCAGGACATTCTTGCACCAGGAAGCAGGGCAGCTCTGCCCACCCACCATCCCACTGGGGGATTCACCCCCATCACTCTGGTCAGCACAAGGCTTCCGACAGCTTCTCCTGCCTGTTACTATCTGTGTAAAGAATGGCCCTCATCTTCTCCATGGGTGCCCCCTCCCAGGGACAAAGGACAAGCTGAGGTATCTCTGTATGTACATTATCCCTTTCCCTAGGAAGCCAAATGTCAGAATCACTTAGCATGGAGCACATCTAATTTATTTGGCTAATTATTTTTAGACAGCTAGACTCCAGAAGCCCTCTGTCAAAGCCAACAGCTATTTTGTAACACTGACTCTCAGCCCCTGGCTTGCTGAGAGCCCTCACTCGCCCATATAAACATTGACTCCCAACTCTTCCTGCTCAAAACTTAAAATCCCACCACTGTTTTGTAGCACAAATTCCTGTTCAATACTCAAGTGGTTTTGAATGCACAACCATCCAAAGAATTTAACAATGAATAAAGAGTGATCATGCTTTTGGGTTTTTGCCCCCAAATTTGGATTTTTTTTCTATGAGAAAAACAAAGGAAGAAGGTTGTGACACACCAGCCGAAGTCTCCACTTGCCCCAAAACATGAAAGGACCTGGAGCCACTCAGAAGTCATCACTTTGTCTCATTCTGTGAGGCATTTTACCTGAAGCACCCTTCTGGAACGCAGCATGGCCTATGTTAGTACACAGGAAATTCAGAGCAAACAACAGTCACTTTGGACTGTTAAAGTGAGAGCCACTTAGTCTCTTACTCCACTATCCATTTATAAGGGTGTCCAGCTCCTCACCTGCAAATAAGGCAAGGTGGCTGCTCAACCAAAATCAGAGAGGTGGTGTGAAGACATTAATTGAGAGCTGCCTCCAGAGCCCTGCCACACAGGAAATTATATATTTAGGATTGCACATACCAGCTCCAATACAAACACACTCTGTTATGGGGACAAATTAAGGCAGCCATAAAAAAAAAGAAAATAAAAGAAAAAAAGAAAACTCTTGGTTAAATCCGAATTGTCTTTCTGCTGCAGGAATCCAGTGGATATGTACCTGTGACCTTGCTTCCATTAAAGAGTCCCTGGAAATGCAGATGCACCTGCTGTCAACATCAGTGAAATGCCTCCTGTGGACTTAACTGTCCTCAGATCTGTGTCTTGCACAAGACAGCAAGCGGTGTGTGGTAGTGGCATAGGGGAAATGGATGAACATGTACAACAATTAGCTTTAAAAATGTAAGTTTCTGGCTATTGTTTCAGTTGCCTGTCCCTGGGGATCCTCAGCAATGCTGTATTATTGGTGATGCTAAATGGGGTTTTCAACAAATCTGGTCTGAAGGCTTGTGAATGCCAAAACAGAATTTCAACCTGTTAAACTTCACATATGAAACAATTTCTTCAAAAAATAATCATCAGTTCTTCCCATCAGAAAAAATAAAAGTCTGGCCAATTCCTCCTGTGCCAAGTTTTCAGGCAGGCCTGATTTTTATGGCTGAGCTTATTAAGCTCTGAAGAAAAGCAGGTTAATAATGGAAACAACCAACAGAGCCAAGTTATAGGTGAAGAGAAGCCACCCTACACAACAGGGCTGCCAGGAACTGCTGGAAAACTCATTCCACCTTGCTAATCCTGGATTTTCCTGTTCAGATTAAAAGATGTCTTAGCTCCTGCTAACATCCTTGCCATTATGTTGATGCAAATACAGTCACGAGGTAATTACCAGCCCAGCCAAGGGCCAGCCATTGTGGGGCTGACAATAGCTTGTCAGAGGAGAAACAAAGACCCTCAACCTTCTCCAAGATTTTAAGTCTCATTAGTATAAATCAGTAACCCAATTAATGAGGGGTTTAGCATATTGATTTGCATCGGATTACATGAATTAATGACACATGTAGATGGGGACAGTGTGGCAGGACATGCTGGAGAGATGAGCAACTATGTAGGGGAATTGTATTGCTGCAATACATCAATGAGGGGCACAGGTACCCCAGATTTTGTGATAGGGATGAAGCTGCTCCCACTCAGCTCCTGTGAAACCATAAGGGAAACAGACATTACCTGGCTGTTGAGATGAATCATAGACTCATTAAGACTGGGCAAGACCTCTAAGAATATTAAGTCCAACCCTTAACCTAGAAATTCCAAGTCCACCACTAAACCATGTCAATGACTAACAAGTGGAGCAGATTCGTTGATGCAAGAGTTGCTTTTAAAATCAAAACTTCTGTTTTAACAGTTGCAGCAATCTCTGGCTGGTGTTGAGTGGAGATGGCTTGCAAGGGAGACCACCAAGGTCCATATGTGAGCTACATTCCCACCCTGCTCCTGCTGGGACACAGGGAATGCACAAGAGAAACCACCACAAAGAACAAAGGTTTGGGAAAAAGGAGCCAGGGCAGCAAGGAACCACAGGGCCAAATTGCAGTGAGCAGGCTAAAAGGCAAAAGGGTCTCCTTTTGGTCAAGGCAGAGCAGGTCCAGGGAGGAAAAATATCCCCAGCAGTTACCCACTCAACAGCACAGGGATAATAAGCAGAGGAAGGCAACATCACATCAGGACTTGCCATCAGCATCCCCCCAAACCTTCTGGGTTTTAGCAAAAGCCTCTTTGCCACAGCCACCTGCTCCTCCTGCACCCAGCTGGGTTCCCAGCTGTGCCAGGCTGTCCAGCCCCTGGGATCATGAAGAGGGACAAAGGGACTGGCTGTGCCCAGGATATCTTCCCTTCCTCCCAGGGCAGGCAACCCCTCCTTGCTCCAACAGTTATAAAAGGGCTCTCAATCCATGTAATTCATTAGATACAAATTACAGCAATTTGAGTACACTTAACCTAGAATTACAGCAAGCCCATAAAGAGCTGTGTCTTCGCGGGCAATTTACACTGCTACAAGTGATCAAACAAACCACAGCAGAGGATTAAGCAACAAGAAAAGCAACCCAAACCCAGAAAACCTGATTCCTGAAATAGCATTATCAAGAAATGAAAACTATTACTAGGGTTAGTTCACATTCAGGTGGTCCTAAAACCACCACTATTGCATCATCTCTAACCAACCTGTGTCTTCCAGATATCTTAAACCATTAAATCCCAGCAATTTGAAAGATGCCATGAAGCACAGCACACTTCACCATTTGGGATCAGGATTGCAGTGTTTCTGCATCAATTTTCACCCCCTTCTACACATTTATATATTTATTTTTAAATTATCACCAGTCCTAGAGAGCACTCTGAGGAAGAGAAGCAGCAGAGGTCAGGCAATCCTCCTGCCAGCCTGGCCAGAACTGCAATGCTGGCTTATGAACCATTGCAGGCAGGTATCCCCTGGCCATCACATCTGGCAGATACGCTGCAGTTATCCCAGTTGAGCTTACATGGAAAAAGAAAGCCATCAGCATTAAAAAAACCCCAAAAGTGCAAGTACTAGTTTTCCTCCAATAAACAGATGGATTTATCCAGGCTCCAATTTCCTGCACCAGCAATGCCTACCAGCTTACACACATCCCCTAGTCCTTGGTTCTCAGGGTCCCCAGGATGCTCCAGGCTTGTCTGCGCAGGCAAACCCTGGGTGTCTGCCACTCCAGGCTGTGGAGATGTGCCAGAGGCATGGGCTTCTCCAGGGACAAGAGAAAATGCCATGGTTTTGTGCTGGCAAGTGAAGGGCACAAGCAGCAGCTGTCACTGATCTGGTAACTGCTGTCACCGATGGGGGACACTGCCACATTCACACAGTGGGCTGCATGTAGGAGGGAAGAGGGTGACATTGTGAGAAAGGTGACATACAGGGCTGGCAACTACTGCATGACATGATAAGTAAAAGCATCCATTTTAATGGAAGGGATTTTAATGTACCATGCTCTGAGATGCCCAGCACCAGATGCTACAATGAGGAAGGAGCCAGGACCAAACCTGAGGGCTTGCCTGGTCCAGCCAGGCATCTATCAAAGCAATTAGGGGATGGTGATGGAAACAATAGCACCATCTGGTCTAAGAAATGACCACTGTGCTGAGAGGTTGCACCCTCCAGAATTAATATGCCACCTTGTCTGTGAGGACAAACCCAGGTTGGCTCAGCCAGGAGAAGAGCAGGACCCTGCCCTGGAGTGTGGAAAGATTCCTCTTGTTGCTCTGGCCATTTGCCCTGACTTGGGGGGGCACCAACACAAAATGTGAGACTGATCACAGTCCCATTACATGCTCTCCTTTTCCCCCTCCACATGTCACCTGTGAAGCCATTTCAGGACAGGCACTGAGCTGTTAAAACAGGTCCTATTAAGAGCTGAATCTTTTCATTACAGCACTTTGGGAGAGAGTACTTCCCATGCTGCCAAGGACACCATCTTTCTGCTTCATTTTGCATTTGAAGTGCACTTATCAGCTCCATTAACTTTAATAATTAATTCTATATATGGGAATTTTTCTTTAAATCATGCTTATAATGGCACTGGTCGAGGTGGGAAAAAAAAAATCTGAAAGAGGGGAGCACATGCCTTCCCTGAAGTGAGCAGCATGTCTCATCCCTACCCATATGGTTTAGTTTACAAGCTCATGTCAGAGAGCCAACTTCACACACAAACACAAAATAAAAGCAGGAACACAACTTTTGATTGTCCTACATTGATGTTTACTCTTGTTTCCTGCAGGCCCAGGTGACAAATCTGTCCTTTATATACTGGAAGTCTCATGTGCTATTAACAAAGTCAACTGGACATGTTTAAAACTGATGGGAGGTCTTTGCATTGGTGGCTTGTACTAAACTAAGAAATAATAATTAGTGAGCAATTAGTTGTAAAAGGATAAATATAAATTCGAAGTGTTTTTTGTTTTCTGAGAAGAAACGCTCAAAACCAGGAGAATTTACAAGCAACTTTCTTACATATGAACACTTATGCCAAGAAGGGAGATGTTGGAGCAGGCAGGCGCTCCGAACATAAGGGCTTTTGTTCCACCAATCTCAGAGCTCTGAAGAAGTTTTTTGGGATTTTTTTTATTCTTTTTTTCTTAATTTAACTCTGCTGGCCTGCCAGCTGGGTATGAGCCAGAAGGGTTATCCAGTCAGACCTTACTGCGATATATTTACAATGGTAGTGCATCTAAGGTTTGTTTATTTCGAGGTTAAAATTCAAATGGCTAGAACCATTTAAATAATTAAAGGGCAATCAGAAAATGCCATGAAACCAAACAAACCACGAAAAGTCATGGAAACCATCAGCAATATTTAATTCAGAAATTCTCTTTGTTAGGGAACTTTGCTGAAAGAAAACAGCTGGATGTAGTTCAACCCTCTAAATTAAAAACAATCTAACAAGGTCTATAGGGATAACTCTTTCAGCTATATGCCAGAGACCAGATTCACTTCTACCAAGTAAATGCAATAGCACTCAAAGCTAGAAAGGAAATTCCTCAGAACTGAGGTAGTTTCTAAGTATCAGCACATTTTCCAATTCCTCGCAAGACAACTTAGCTATTTACAATCCATTTTTTCCCACACATAAATTTATAATTTTTTTCAAGTTTATGGTCCCACGATTTATTTTCTAAAGAAAAATAATCTAACCAGAATAACTTTAACTCTACTAACATCCTGTTTTAATAAATAACTGGCTACTTCTAGTAAAATTAGGCCTCCAGGATTATTTATACCAGCCAAGAATACTGTCTTTATAACTTTGCAGAAATTTGGTGTGAAAATAAAGTTGAGTATAATGCTGACCCTGAGCTCTTAGAAGTAATTATTGCTTCAATATAAAAATAGAAAATTATCCTTTATGACACAAAGGTGGAATAGAGCAAACCTTTTCCCTCTGGATTGCTCTCCTGGCCAGATCCAGGCATCCAGCCAGACCTAAAGGCTATCCAAAGCAGGAAGAGACGTGCAGAATAATTTTGAGTCTTTCCAAAGACGTTGCTTTTGCTAAACTCTTTTAAAAATTATTTCATCTCTTTTCTTAAAAATATACATTTCTTTTATTCATGAGTTGCTGTTCACCACAACATTGTTCCAACTCCAACAGCACAGGTAGAGAGAGAAGGGTGTCTCAGGTAGTGCCAAAAAGCTACAGGTGGTGGGCATCAGCTCCCAGGAGACCAAACACACCCAAAATGAGGCATCTTCAGCCCTGCCAGCTCCTGCTTCCATGTACCTGCAACAGTGCCTGCTCCTTCTCTTTTGCCCCCATCAGAGAGGAAACAATACTCTTGCAAAAGCAAACCCAACCCCTCCCCACCTGCCCTCCCACACAGGATTCCTTAAAACCAGAACCAAAACCGCTAAAAAATCAATCCAGCATTCACCTAACAAACGTGCAGACAAGATATATGTTGGCATTTGGATCTGCGAGATGACAAGTTGTTTCCAAAGCCGAACAAGTTTAATACCTCATTCCCATGGAGGATGCACATTGGGAACTGACCCACAGGAGTTACAGCTAATTGCAAGGATCCTGGGGAACAAACGACAACTCTTCTCAGGGTCTGCAGAATGGGAATTCTCTGTAATCCCTTCCAATTTAACCAAACCTCCTGTAAAGCAAGCACAACCTGCTCCTGGCATGGATGCCCTAGGCAAATGGGGCCTTTGGCACGATGACCAGTTCTGCCTTCACCTTCTGTTTTACTGCATAAAAAAGACAAATGACTTCCACTTCTCTCCAGACAAGGCAAGTAACATAATGTGGATAAATGGGAAGTTAACTACATGAAATTTTCTGCTTGTTGGGCAATTATTTTTTCCTCATAAGATAACAAGATAAATAAAACCTGCTTCTGTACAGATATTTCTCATTTCAGAAACACATACTTGTTACAGGCCAAGAGAAGACCCTTTTTGTTTTTGTTTTTGTTTTCATAAGAAATACAGTAAAAGAAGAAAAAAAAAAGAAGTGATAAAGACACAAGTGCAGAGCTAACTACAGGCTTGTATATACATTTTTGTTATCCACCGCTAACATGGACTCTTGGTGAACGGGATAGACTGGTACTTCCCGTTCTGTTATTCCCAGGATAGCAAGGGAAAAAAAATAAATCAGTATCTTAAAACCAGTGGCAACATAGTAAAAACTGTACACTGTTGTCCATTAACTTAAAAAGCAAAGTCTCTAGATGGTATAAAAGTGAAAGCAGGCGCCTTCTACCTTTGATAATAAAAGTCTTTTCCCCTTCCCCTATGCTGCACAATTATCTCCATTGTCTTTGCATGGCCAAGAACATAATGCTAAGGAGCAAGGCTGCTTGTGATAGATCGCTTCTGGTGGCAGCAGAAGTGTTCATGGTCTTGTCACTCTTGTTGGAGTTCCCAGTGACCTCAGTGGCGTTGAACTCGGACTCTGGGGAGCACTGCTGGAGCTCGCAGCCGCTGCCACTCTCCTCCCCGCTGCTCTCCTCACCTGAGGAAACAAACAGACCTGCTGTCCTCCTCTGCTGGCTGCACAAGACAGCAGGGGGGAAAGGCAAGAGTGTGGCTGTTCTGGTGTTTATGAGAGGTAAACGTGGGTCCCCTGGTTAACGTGATTTCTGTGTGCAGTCATCATGGCTGGGTGATGGTTGCAGCCCAGAAAGTCAACCACATCCTGGGCTGCACTAAAAGCACTGTGAGCAGCAGGTCAAGGGAGGGGATTCACCCCCTTCATTCCACTCATGAGACCCCACATGGAATTCTGCATCCAGCTCTGGGGTCCCCAGCATAGGAAGGATCTGCTGGAGGGAGTCCAGAGAAGGACACAGAAATACTCAGAAGCTGGAACACCTTTTCTATGAGGACAGACTGAGAGAGCTGGGATTGTTTCATTAAGACAAGGGGTAATGGTTTTAAACTAAAAGAAAGTAGATTTAGATTTGATATAAGGAAGAAACGGTTTTATGATGAGGGTGGTGAAACACTGTGGCACAGGCTGCCCGGAGAGGTGGTAGGTTCCCCATCTCTGGAGAGACTCAAGGTCAGGCTGGTTGGATGGGGCTCTGAGCAGCCTGATGTAGTAGATGATGTCCCAGCTCATTGCAGGGGTGTTGGACTAGACGACCTTTAAAGGTCCCTTGTAACCCAAACCGTTCCACGGCTTTGTGGGAACACCCCTCCCCACATAGCCTGTCAGAGAGGCCGGTTCCCACCCTCTTCACTAACATGCTTACCCACCGCTGAAGCTTAACCAGCTACCCATGTTAGCATGAAATTCAATTAAAAGGGAAAAAAGAAAAAGCAAAAGGCAAACAACAGCAAACATACTGATGTCAATGAAGTCGACATCGTTCCCACTGTAGGCATTCTTCAGCTTGTTGGTCATCACCCGCAGAGCCATGATTTGCCGGCGAATCACCATGTCTGGCTTGGTAATGTCAACTTCAACCTCTGGGTTATTCACTTGACTTGCTAAGCCATTTCCAGTCACTGCAAAGTCATACCTGAAAAGAAACCATTCCTGCTGGTACCAGAGCTGCAGCTCAGCAGAGTCCCGTGCCAAAGGATGACACCATGGGAACTCTGAAATGCCATTCCTGCTTTCAAGTCTGGGTGATATTCTGAGCTCAACAGCATCTTTCCACATGCTAAACCTCACGCAGCCCTTCTTATCCCATCTCCCCTGCAATCTCTGCAGCATGTGGAATGAAGTAATGTTTTCATTTACACTGTTCCACAAGGGCAGAGGAATGACAATTTTCTCCCCAACTTGAAAAGAAAAGGAAGATCTGGGGTTTATATTAATAATGGCTTTCAACAGCATAAATCAGCTCGCTGCAGGCTACAGAGCAATTCAAGGTGCTGAAATGCCTTGATGCCAGTTAGATGACACTTTTGGGAACACAACCTTTGAGATCATAGTTATCCCACAGAAACCTATAGTAACTGTTGGAGGTAAGAGTGTCATTCTAGCTTTGAGTAATACACCTTAACCATCAAGCTGGGATATTGAATGTGTGCTTCTCACCATGTAGACGTGAGATGCAATTTCCCTAATAACCCCAGCAGGAGAAACATCTGTGATGCTGAAGATGAGATCCTGTAGCCCCACACATCAGAGAAGGGGAGAGCCAAAATGTTCAGCTTCAGAAAGGTGTACATGCTCAGGTCTGAACACATGTACAGCCTCCTGGTTTAAAAGAGAGACTGAGCAACAAAACCCAACAGAATACATTTCCTGACACAGGTATTTGGAGTATCATCTTATACAGCAGGGATAGAACACATTCCCCTTTCCTTCAATTACCTGACTTGCTAGAAAGATCAATTTAACAGAAGAAAACATTACTTTTCTTAGTTATGATGACAACATCAGTATCACAAGAGAGAGAAAATCCTTTAGCACAGTCTACTGATCCTGGACACCAGGCAGTGAGATGTAAGCATACTCTGAAAAGCATGCTCAAACCCTGTGTGAGAGTGACAATGACGATGATAATTGGTGGTGACAGTTTTGTTATTATTTGTGATCAATATTATATGTTTCAAAGAAGTCTGAGACCAAAGTGTGGAAGACTACCGAACTTCTACCTTATTGGAGTCATGGAGAAAATAGTAAAGCAAATTCTCTTGCCTAACCCACACAGGATATCCAGCCTGCCCTGTCTCCTTGCCAAGTGCTGCCAAGTCTCCATCTCCCCTTGATACTAGTGCCCCTGCACACACTGGGAGTATCTGCTATGAAAAGCCCCTAGAAGCTGCTGATAAACAAGATTTCAGGAGGCAGAAACATTTTTTGTCACATACACCCATAACATTGCCCTAGCAAAGTATGGCAGAGTTTTAGGCACACACATAACAGTGCAAAAGTGGAGGTCGGGCTTAGTGCTGTGGCCCAAAACTATCAAGGGCAGAACCTGCTATTACTTAGAAAAACTCCTGAAGAACCTCAGACAACTGCTCTTTTTTTTTTTTATGGAACATCTTGGATTATGCTTATTTCCTCAGTAAGCAAACAGAAAAAAAAAGAGAGAAACTCTTATTTCCAAAATAAAAGTTAAACAGTTACATAAACCATATGACAGAAAAACTCTGGCTTACTCGTATATTGGCAATTTCTTCCTTACAAGAAAAAAAAAAGAGTTTTGTAACTCTTTTTTCCATAAAAAGTATGAATGAAACCACTGACCCCCTTGTGCCACTGACCTCAGCAGTGGAGAAGGTCTCTACCTTTCATCACCCTTGCCCTTGCTCAACAAAGAAACCAGTTCCTGGTGGAAACACCAACTGGGGCCACTGGGGCAACAGTGCCATCAGACAACACAAGCATCTCTGCTCTGTGGCTGCGATAGAGGATTTTGTACAGATCATCTCCCCAGTTCCACGAACAACTAGGGGCTTAAGTCCAAGGAGAGAAGACCTGTTTGGGTATCTACACTCTGTTCCCTCCTCTAAAAGAAACCCCCACATAGAGCTTGGACAACACTTTGGTGTTACATTCCAGCTCTCTCATTTACAAAAACAAAAGGGGTAATGGCAGCAGCCTGTCTTGGGCGAGCTGGGATCACTCCTGTAGGAGAAAAAGGCTCAGGGAGAGGGGTCAGGACACAGGGAAAGTCTGGGGTGAGAGGGAAAGGGTTAACAGGGGCAGCAGCATCACCAAACCTGCTCTTGGCGCTCCCATTCCAGCACTCATTCTCATTGACAGTGCCTACAGACATCTTTTCATCATTGCAAATGTTGCCAGGGAGAGATGACCAAAATTTTTTGGCTTGTTTCAGCTTCTCTTTCACATCAGTAACCTATTAAATAAAAGAAACAAAGGAACACAAGATATAATCCAGAATACCAAATGCTCAGTAAAAGTGAAGTTGGGAAAGTATTTTTTATCACAACAGACATGTACAGGCCAGATCTTCAGGCTGTGAGTTTTGATGGTTGATTTACTTTTTTAATACAAAATTAAACACTGCTCCTCAAACACATATTATTCATAAGCCAAGCTTTTAACACAGCCACTTCTCTGACATAGAAGCATTGAGGTAATTAATGTCTAGAGCTACAGGCAGATTACACCCCTCAGAGAGTTTTAAGACACCCAAGGACTATTAAGAAAGCCTATCAATTAAAAATGGTATATTATACACTGTGGTACCCGAGTATGAAGCACCTGTGTGGCACCAGCAGGACCAGGCACTCACCAGTCGGTCCAAGCTCGTGCCAGCAGCTGTTGTTGGTCGCTCCTCTGGGTTGTAGGGTCTGAAACGAGCACTGAAACCACTTTCAGAGACAGAGCGAGCAGTCCGGCCTTGGGCAAGTGTTTTTGGCTGGCCACATCCCTGGAAAACCTATGTGAGAAAAGGAAAGGATTTTATGAAATAAGGTCACAAGAGTCTCCCTTTTCCAGGCTCCAACACAGCCCTTGCCCAAAATAATACATTAGCTTTATATATACTTGAAAGGGCATTCAAGAAAAAACAATGACAAGAATAGGGAAATAAAACACATTAAATAAAAAAATCCCAAGTGTCCTCTTGGCCCACTTACCTTCTGAGACACCTGCATGCTGTTCTCCTGCATATTCATGATTGCATCTGAAATTTTCACATCAATGGGATCCATGACAGACTCAATGTTGAAAGGTCCCTCCAGCCTCTCTGCTACCAGCAACATCGAATCTAACACAGAGAAAGAAAAACAAAGGTTTGTAATGGAGGAGAATCTAACACACAGAGGGAAAAACAAAGGTTTTTAATGGAGGAGCTTCAGGAATAAGAGTTAAGAAGGATAACAGTTTGAGCACACGGACACTAACCACTGCAGTGTCACCTCTGACCAGCACACATCTCCAGGAAATATTTTGTTCAGTTCCCAGAGCATACACCTTCACCAGGCACTTAGATGCTGCCAGCACCAAACCACAGGCTCATGTACATCAAAAGCCATCACAGCCTGCCAACAGCAGCCTGTAATCAGCTCCTCCCATCAGAACAAGCATTACTAACACTCTCCTTTCCATGCTCGTTTATTGAAGGTTGCCTTGTGTAATTTGTTTTTCAAGACTGCTTTCAAAGCCATCAGCTTCCTCATGCTGGTTTTGAGCACAAGGCATCAACATGCAAGGGTGCAAGACAATCCTTGATACCATCTTTCCCTTATGGACAGCTACAGGCTTTTTTTTGGGGAAGCCAAGGGATTGCAACTCCTAGCATTACATGGACAATTTGCATGAGGGAAGGAGTCTATGTGAGAGCAGGGTGAATGCTATGCACTCATGATGTATTTGGCACATCTCTAAGCAAGGGGAGATGGAAAGTCTCTCAGCCAACACTGAGTCACTCCTCCTGTGCCAACATGCATGTCCTCATCAAATGCATCATTAAACACAGCAGCTACTGGACCATCCACTACTTCCTATGGGGAAATTTGTAGCAAAAATTTCTTAGAGAGCAAGGGCCTGAGCTATCCTGGGCAAGGCCTCAGATTTGGGCCTAAATAGTAGTGAGTAGAGCTGTGGCGCAGTAGAAAATTTGATTAAGGTATACTTAGTATTAATTAGTATAGTTGTAGCAATTTTACCGTGACGGCCTTTAAGTTTAGATTGTTTACATTCCTTTGTATCTGGATACCAATTAGAGAGCACCTGTTAGTATAAACTATCTGAAACTGTATTTAACCGACCATATGGTGACAATAAATAAGAACGCATGCATTAGCCATATTGGTCATATCGTGCATTGCTCCGTCCAGTCTCCCACGTATTTTTCAGACCCCTGGCTTTAGAAATTATTACTGGCATTAAGGATTTCACCCTGCACTGCATTTAAGTCCTCTCTCTGGTTCTCTCCTACAAGGTGCCTCCAGGAATACACTTGGTACTAAGCTCTTGTTTCTTTTCACCCATCACAACCTTAATTTACTGTTAGCTTTCACTGTGGTCCATCAACCCCAAAGCATTTGCTGATCTCCTCTCCTACATCACTTCATGACGCTCTGCCACAAACTCATCTTTTTCCTGTTGCATGTAATTCTTCAATTTTTCCTAGCCTGAGTGATGAGGACAGAACAGCCCCTCTGGCCCCAAGGAGCTCCTCCCTGCTCCTAAGATATGCCTGGTCCCTTCCATTAACAAGTAATGGGTGTTTCACACTCAGTCTATTAATCTTTCTCATGACATTCATCCTCCTCCTAAGTGCAGAAGGTACTTTGCACAAACAGAAAACTTCTGTGGGCTCTGGCTATCTGTTAAAGCCCTATAAAGAAACTCTACATACTGAACAATTTAGTAATAGCTCTGCCTTAGTGCCCAAGTCCTGTTAAATAAACTACATTAAAAAAACCACAAACTATAAAAAATATACAACTAAGCTATTTGAGAATGTAAAGTTATTATTATTAATAATGAAAACAACAATGAAACACAACAATTATAATAATAATCCAACACCATAACCCCCAACATGAATTGCAGATGCCTTCCTAGGCTGTTAATCCACTTTTTAAAGAAAACTCAATATTCTAAAGATTTGCTGAGTGTTAAAGGACTATCATTAATTAACCCTCTCTCACTCACTCAGCTCCACCAAGGTGTGGGTGTTTTAGGGAGTGAGCTCCAGTGGAGCTGGAGGCCCCAGGAAAGGCCCTCACTCTGCAGGCACACACCACCAGCATCAATGACAACTCGTGCAGGGCATGGCTGGAATTTCACAGTCAGGGACTACAAACAGGTCTGAACTAAATTCATAAAAAAAAAAAAGGAAAAAAATAGGGGGGAAAAAAGGAGACGGTTATAACAAATGAAACAAACAGTCTTAGACTGTATTGTGGTGGGCTCCAATAAAGTGATGCTTCAAATCTCTGAGTAATGACTGCTAGCATGAATATACCATTGTGCCGGAGGAGAGAAAAATGCTTTTGATGTGCTACCAAATGGAGATTCTTGTAAACAAGTGGAGCACAACTTAAATGTGTTCATCATTGTCAAAGCTTTTGGGGTTTTTCACGTGCTTAAAGAACATCCCAGTGCAGTGTGCAGGAAGCTGCTCATTTCAAATAAAAATATTATGAATAGACAGATTAAAAAGCACACAAAATGCCCAGGAGCTTTTACAGGAGTTTTATTTAAAAAAAAAAAAAAAGAAAAATCATTCAATTTTGTAACTACTTAATTCTCTGAGTGGCCAGGAAAGGCCACAGAGCAATAAAGTGTTTGTGAAAGACTGAAAGGAAACATAAACCCCAATTCTTCTGGCTGTTTGGCATCTTTGTAAACTTTGAGCCCGGCAGGCCATCCGCAAGACCATGGGAATGTAGAGCGAATTGGGTCCTTTGTTAGCAGGGGTGCCATGGCATTCCATGTATCACAGCCCAGGAATGCAGCCTCTGCTTTGACTGCCTATAGAGAAAATGCATTCAGCCTCCAGCAGAGCTGCCAAAGCTGGAGAGAAAAGATAAGGAAAGTAGTAATTGGAGTTGGGATTGATACTGGCAAGGAACACTAAACGAAATAAACTTTCATTAAAAAGGGTGGGGAGGAGCAAGGGCCGAGGGTGGGGGGAAGGGGCTCTGCCTCATCCAGAGTTTTGATTTTGGAGGCATCCTGCAAACTTTTACCTCCCACCAGGGAGCTGGCTGATGTCCCCACAGCAGTGGCAGCGAGCAGTGGTTCCCTCTGGCAGCCCTGTCTGATGTTGCTAAGGCTGGCTGGGGTTGAGGGTGCCACCAGCACTGCTGCCCACAGGAGGGAGGCTCCTGCTCCAGCAACCAAACTTCTGAGCAACTCATCTCCCAGAAAAAGATTTTCCATTATGGGGAGGAGAAAGGAGTTGATTACAAATAACAATTATTTGCCCCAGCTCTCATGCAAAGCAAATGATATTTATAAGCCACAGTGAGGTGGCTTAGCTTTGCTTCACAAAAACCCCCCAATTCTGGCAGAGTGAAGAATGTACCCCGGCAATGTATTACAAACACACAGCATGACAAAGACTGTCTCTCCTCCCAGTGATGGGGAGATATAAGTGGATTTAGGTGAAAAAAAAGCCAACCAAGACACACCATCTAGCACCAACCCTTAAAGACCCTTTTCCTCTTGCATACATTTGTCCTTGCTACTGGCATTGAGACAATCTTTGGCAACAAAGTACCTCCCTCTCATGAAGGAAAGCAATTCTTTCTCATTGTGCCACTAATAATCAGAAACCCACATCTTCAGCCTCACTGTCTGACTTGAAGAACAAAAGGCAGTTTTCAGTCTTAACCCCAAGATCTGATTTAAAAGGGGAAGGAAGGAGGGGGAAGCCCTTGACCATTCATTAACAACAATATATTTATTTTTTTTTGTTAGCGGGAGAAAAAAATTCTTTGCGCACAAAGTAGTACTCCAGATACGTACATGGAGCCTGAATTCAACATCTTTGAGCAGAGTAAATCTTTGTGGAGAAAAAATATTCATGAAAAGGCACTGGAGATTAACACTGTTCATTCAGGAAAGCTCCAACCCCCCAACAGCCTGTTTGGAACAAAGTATACCTCTGTCTAATTGGTGTACAATTGTGTCAGGAATAGAGGGAGAAATAATTTAGATAGTTAAAGGGGAGAAAAGAGTACAATTTGTTCATTATTTCATACTCCTCAGTTTTAAATGGTACTTTGGAGAAATAAGGAATTACAAAGTCTTCTTGTCTCAAAAAACCTACAAACTTTACATCCCAGCTTTACATAATTGACTTACTTACAGACCCACTAGCACACACAAATGCATATTTCACATGCACCTACATTCATACAGACTTGTAGCACTTGCTACAAGTTCTCTAATTTAACTATTTTTAAATTGATTTGATAGATTCAAAAATCTGCTTTTGACTCGTAATAAATCACTGCCATAGCTTGGCACTTAAACCCACAATGCAAAATCTCATTGAGACCATGGAGGTGGGTTTTTCGGATTTTGTGAGGTGGTTTGGGATGAAATTTTGGGGATGCTATTTCTTTAATTATTTAAACCGTTAAACACACACACACAAGACATTTGTGGCATATGCCCTGCCCTAAACTCTAGATATATTTAATTTGTCTCAAGTGGCAAACTGAGAGAGAAACCAAAGTATGGAACATAACAAGCACCTGTTCACTTATTAAATTGTCTAAAGAAAGCACAGCTTAAGTTCTCTGTATCTGTACTCCACTGCAACCATCAACCCAGAGTGCAAGAACCAAGCAAATACTGCCAATAAATGTAACAAAGCTTAATTCCATACTTAAGTAATGAGTGGGCAAGAAGCCTTTTGAGGAGGAAGCACTGCAAGAAGAAAGCTTTGCTTCCAATCTGGAATCACATGTATTTATTTTGTTTTGTTTAATAATCTTAATTATTGTATGCAATCCCTGATCAGTCTCCTGTGACAAGGCTCACTGGCTTCCCCTGAGGTTTGTTTTTAGCTGCACATCACCTACAGCAATTAGCTGCTTGTGCTTCTGTCTGTTTTCTGGCATTATGCCCTTCCCTTTCATGGGATTCTTCTTTTCTACTTGGACTAGATGTTTGCAAGTCTCCTGGCTTTGAGCTATCTCAGCAACAATTGTAGTTGAAATACTTAATAGTCTCATGAGAAAGACGGCTGCGAGGACTGGGGGGCTGGGGTCTCAGCCTCCCAGAGAATGACTTGGAAATCCAACTTAGTGTCACATTAAGGTCCTTATATGGAATACACACACACACAAAAAAATGCCTTCTGAAAATAACATCCTGCACACATTCAGTTGGCATGGGCAGCAAAGTGAAAATCCAGTGCACAAAACAGAGGAAAACAAGTTCTAAAACATAAATGTAGCCTGAAATGTCAGCTAGCAGCAATTTCCTTTTTTTTTTTTTAATTTTGCAACTTAGTGAAATGGAAATCTTTTCTTTCTAACAATCTTTTTTTCTTTTTTTTCCTGAGTGGAATGGGAAGAGTACCACAGCCTTTTCAGTAGCAGTAGATACTTTACATGTGCACTTCATCACACATTAACTAGAGTGAAGCGACTGCTGATCACAGATAAATCAAACCTCCTGGAAAAGCAGCACAAATGAAAACATTTAACATTATCTATTGCCTGTGCCCCAAAATGTGATGCACTGCCAATTCTGATGAGCCTTGACCTAAGGTAGAATTTAACATTTCAATCTAAATTTTATGTATTGAATGATACTGTGTGTAAGCACAGAACAGAAATAACAAACAGGAGGAAGAGGATGATAAAAGCACTCAAACAGTGTCATGCAAGACCTGCTGACATTGCAAAAGGATGGTGGCCGAGCACCAAATGAGCTATTTGAAAACAGATTCAGACATGTCCTATTCAATTTTTTTAGTGTAAAATCCAGCCCTACAGCTTTTCCCAAAGCTTTACATGGCTGGCAAGGAGACTCCCAGGCTGCTGAAGGAGAAAACTAACTTCAGGAAGGACAGCTGTATGGTAATAATAAGGTATAAGTAGCATAGAAAAAACAGCTTGCACACATGCTTGGTCCAGCAAGAAACATTCCAAGCCTACAAGCCCATGCCACCTCCATCCTCCTAAAGCTTGCTGCAAGAAAAGTCACTGGCACAACACTCTCGCTTATTTAGAGGTTAATGTGAATGGCAAAAGGTGTGCTGCACACAGATGAATGGAAGGAAAATGTTATGAGGAAAGCTAAGAATTAATTCATGCCTGTGTTGATATTTTATATAAAACGCTGAAAGTTAAATATAAGAAATATACTAGGCACTCCTTGCTTTTGTAAAACTCAGATTGTAAAACCCAAACTCAGGGAAAGCTTCATTAGCATTTGAAGACACAGGGCGAAGCTCAAACTTCGAGGGAGACTTCATTAGCATTTGAGGACACAGGGCGAAGTAACACCTTTTGGAAGTGAGGCAACGCCTCAACGACGCAGATAAGAACGAACGATCATCACCCCCTGATAAGATAACGATGCCATCTCGACACCGGACCCAGGAGGAAACACAAAGGGCTTCCAGTAAGCCCAGGAAGGACTATTCAACGCGAGCAGAGAGAATAGAAACACTGATACCGGACAGTTGAATAGATTTACATCACTGGTCCAGCCTGAGGGCACAAAAACTGTATAAAACCCAGGCTCCAGCAGCAGTTTTTTGTGAACTAGGGGAGGGCTGTTTGCCAGATAGACTGCTGAACCGACCCTGTTCACCGGTGCCGACCCCCGGGCTCGGCATCTCTTTTTTATTTTTATTTTGGTGGTGGATTTTTATTTCTTTGTAACCAAATTGTTATTAATAAATTTCTTCATATAAAACAATTCGGCTATTTTCGCTTATAACAGAATTGGTGACCCTGACGTGATGTCCAATCTTGGAACCAGAATCCTCTCAGCGTTTTGGGGGGGGCGCCCCGCTGTTTTCAGCGGCCCAAACGATACGAGAGCGATCTCCAGGAACTAGTTGGAAATCGAGCAAATTCCGATAAAAAGCCACTACCAAAAGGAAAAGCTAGCTAGCAAAAAGGCTCTCAGGGAACTCGCGAAGAACCCAGGCTTTGGGTCTCTTCAGGATTGCCGCGGCAAGAGCTTGCTCATAAAAATCTGAGTGCACGAAGAATCCACGAGGGAAAAAGGCACTGTAAGTACCTCGTGGTTGAGCAGTGTGACCGAGCGTGTGTGTGTGTGTGTGTGTATGAGACGTGATTTATCACGAAGCGAAAGGGACCTGAGGACCGCAGTTCCCCGATCCTGCGAGGAACGGGATTGGGCCAAAGGGAAGCGATTGTGGAAAAACTCCAGAGAGCGCGGGGTTTTTGTTACAGTCACAAGTGGGCTGAAGGGAAGGGGATGTTTCTTTGAGTTCAGGAACTGGTAAACCTTCAGTGCCAGGATGGGATTCCGTCAGGACGGGTATCCGTCAAAAAGGAAATCAGAGAGCCGAGTGCCAATAGAAAGCCCCCTCAGACGGTCCCTGGCGGTGGGTGAGCATTTTGGTAAAATTATTAGAATTAGAAAGGTACCTGTGTTACATCCAGCTCCACATACGCGTATTAGGTAAGTGTCAGTAAAATGGGGCAAAGAAAAAGTAAAATGCAAAAGAAATTGAATAGGGAATTGAACAAGGGAATCCTGGAGATTCCCCCAGATAGTTCGTTGGGGCTAATGTTACAGCACTGGGAAGAGAACCCTAGGAGGAAGTATAAATCTAAGAAAAGGATGATACACTTCTGTATGAAAATCTGGGGTGGCAAGGAGATTAGGAACCATGTGGTTTAGCCCGTGTTCAGGACTTTTGAACAATGGACATGCCAGGCATTAAACACGTATGTCCAAAGCAAAGAACCAAGGAATCAGGAGGAGAAGGAATATGCAGACCTATGGAGAGAGGTCGAGGTCAAACTGTATCCAGTACAGACCAAAAGCTCAGCCAAGGCTTCGAGGTACACATGGGACCCCTTGAGGACAATTTACCCCCTCCCTACTTAAGACCCCCACCACAACCTCCACAAGCTGGGGATCCCCCAGCCCCTCTCGTACAACCTGAACCACAGCCGCAGCCAGTAGTGGCTTCGACACCCCCACTTGAGCAAGTCCCACAAGGGGCTGAGGCATGGCCGCTGGAACCTGCTTCCCTCCAGGGGCCCGTTGCAGCGCCATTGCCCATCCCCCATCCCCAGCCCGCTGCGTCCACGCTGGGATCGGCAAAAGCACCCACACCAACCCCTCCCAACCCTGCAAAAACGACACCAGCCCAACCGGTTAGGAGATCACAAAGGAAATTACACTAGATAGACAAGGAAGAGGGGGAGGACGAAGAAGAATATAAACACGGTATGTTCCCTTTAAGGGAAGTACCAAACGGAATGGGAAACATAAGTTATGTGAATGTCCCGTTAAACAGTATGGACATTCGAGCATTCAAAAAGGAGATGGGAGGGCTGATGGAGGATCCATGGGGGGTCTCAGATCAGCTAGATGAATTTTTGGGAATCAGCATATACTCTTTTGAGGATATAGCTGCGATCCTTAAGATTTTATTCAATCCTGAGGAAAGAGAGATGACCAGACAAGCGGGAATGCAGGAATGGGAACGTAGAAACCCCCAGGGACCCCCAGGGGAAGTGAAATGGCCCCGTCTACCCCCTGGGTGGAGCACTCAGACAGAGGAGGGGCAGCAGAATATGGAGAAACCTCAGAAATCCCCAACCATGATTGTGTTGAAGTGGTGGAACTGCAGACAAAGATAAGGTCAGATTTAGAAGATGAAGAATTAGAAGGTGGAGAAAAATGATTTGTAGATAGATCAGCAAGAGTGATAGATGGAAAGAGGAAGTTGGGATATGCTATAGTAGATGGAAACTCAAAGAAAGTAGTGGAATCTGGCCCTTAAAGTGCCAGATGGTCTGCACAGGCATGCGAACTGTAAGCGGTTTTGAGGGCGTTGAAAAGATTAAAAAGAAAGAGAGGAACAATTTTTACTGATTCTCGATATGCTTATGGCGTGGTGCACACTTTCGGGAAGATTTGGGAAGAGAGAGGCTTGATTAGTACGAAAAGACAAAGTTTAGTTCACGAGGAATTAATCAAACAAATATTGGAAGCTGTGAGAGAGCCAACAGAGATAGCTGTTGTCTATGTGAAGGGACATCAAACAGGTATGCAGTTCAGAATCAGGGGAAATAATCTAGCAGATACTGAGGCGAAAAGAGCAGCGCTGATGGTGGTAGGTACCCCTGAGATTCAGACAGAGGAAAGTACAGAATATCTGTTTTGCTTAACAGAACGGGAAATTGAAATATACAAAAGGATGGGGGGAGAAATGATAGACAGGAAATGGAAATTACCCGATGGAAGGGAAATCATATCTAAAGAATATGCTAGAAAAATTTTGAGACATCTGCATCAGCAGACACACTGGGGAACTCAGGCGTTGGTAGATCAAGTCCTGAAATTCTTTGGATGCAAAGGGATCTATGAATTAGCAAAACAAGAGGTGACAGGATGTATGACTTGCCAGAGGGTAAACAAAGCAAACATTAGGAAGGCCATTGGGGGGTTCGTCCGATCGCTTATCAACCATTTGAAAAGGTCCAAGTGGACTTTACAGAATTACCTAAGGTGGGGCGGTACAGGTATGTACTGGTCATTGTAGATCAAATGACACATTGGGTTGAGGCATTCCCCAGTGCCAGGGCCACCACTCAAACAGTTGCAAAAATTCTGTTAAATGAAATCATACCCCGATCTGGGGTCATAAGTCACATAGACTCGGATCAGGGGACACATTTCACGTCCAAAATTATAAAATTACTAACCGAGGCCCTAGGTATAAGGTGGATGTATCACACCCCATGGCACCCTCAGAGTTCAGGGAGGGTGGAAAGAATGAATCAAACATTAAAAGCACAATTATCTAAATTAATGATTGAAACAAAAATGTCATGGGTCAAATGTCTCCCCCTTGCCCTCCTCAACATTAGAACTATGCCTAATTCTGACACCGGACTCTCACCTTTTGAAATGCTGTATGGGATGCCTTACACTCATAGAATTCCGGTAGGGCATCCAAAAATAGAAGATAAACAATTACAGCCATATCTGATCACAATTAACAAGAATAAACAAGAACTTAGGAAGCTTGTGTTAACCACACAGAACGCACCTTTAGGTTTTGCCATTCATAAAATACATCCTGGAGGTAGTGTGTTGATAGAGACCTGGAAAGAGGCCCCACTAACACCACATTGGGAGGGTCCTTTTCTTGTTCTCTTGAATACAGACACTGCAGTTAGAACAGCGGAACGTGGCTGGACACACGCATCCAGAGTGAAGAAGATCACCCCGAAGAGGAAAGAACCAGCGTAGAACATGGTCTCCTCACCAGGAGACTTGAAATTATGACTACAAAGGAGCAACCCATGTCAAGAGGAAACCGAGTGAAGTGTACTAAAGCTGAGTGCCCGTGTTTCCTGTGCATTGAATTCAAGTGCAGTCTCTGTAACGAGATTTAAGTAGCTCACTGTAAAAGGGGATTTAAACCTAAAGGATTGTGTACTAGGTGTCTGGAGGAGGAGCAGGCTCTGACTACTCGTTTTCTAGATATCTCTGTCAAACTTGATCTAATTAGGCTTCATTCCAAGACCTGGTATTTTCTGAAGTAGAACCGACTGAGAGGAAAATTAAACACACAGGCAGAACCCCTGAGAATTGAGTGCCGAACTCTGAGCAAGACCCCCTGCAATGCAGATACGGTCAAACCTGCCCGCTGGGAAGCCTTTAAGAGGCGATATGCAGCCAGGGTCCAGCACAGAGCCCCTGAAGATGACTCCTGCTGCACAGAAGATGGATTACCACGCTGCTGTCTGCACACCAGCAGGCGTAGGCAGAGGCAGAGGAGTGTACCGATGGGGAATCCTGATGACCCTGTGGCTAGCTTCACTCCCGACAGCGGCATGGTTCTTGGGGAAGCAGTACCAGGTGCTTCCACAAGGTCTGATCGACAGCTGTGGTGAGTGCAGGATGAAATCAGGCCAAGCAGGCTGTGAAGATAAGCAGGTGGGATTCTGCAGGAGAGATGGCACATTATATGGGATCTGCAGGGAAGGGGAAAAATATGTATGTTTTAACATAAATGGAGATGATGAAAACGAGAAGTCAGATCAACTCCCACCAAAGGACAAAAGAAAGCACCACAGGCAGAGGAGAAATATTGGACTAGATATCCCAATCTGTGATCAATGTAACCACACTCTTTGGATAGGAGGGAAAAAAGAATCGATTTTCATAGCATATTTTACCGTAAACCAACTGTGCTACAGAAGTGAGCAGTTGGGAATGTGTAAAATGGGAGGAAAGACATATTGGGTGGGCGAGAATCTAAAATATGATGAGAAATCAGTGCAAAAGGATAATCAAATAATCATTAATAATGAATGGGATTGCTCACAATTAGACAAAATATCTTGCTTTTCACGAAACAAGGAAGGTATAGAACCTGAAGTAAAAATTTATGAAATCTCTCAAGAATTAAAAAGGCAGGAAGCAGAAAATAGAAGAAGGAGGATAGAACAGGATAGGCTTAAGTCATTGAGTGAACAATATGAACAGCTGGAAAAACAATATGGGAATTCGGGATCACTCATCTCTAACAAGAATTTATTTTTAGATCTTAGGCAGGAGATTGCCTCCGAATTAGGTCTAACCAATTGTTGGATTTGTGGGGGATTGAATTCCGCTGAAATGTGGCCCTGGAAAGGTGAAAATTTATCTCCAGAACAATTGTTAAAGTGGAATAAATCAGAAATTTCAAAAAACATATTGCGGCCCGAAGGGTGGATAATTGACCACCGGATAATTGGAACTTTTTGTATCAGCAGGGAGGGGAAAGAATTCGATGAGGTTGTAGGATATACCCCGTGTATATCCACATTAACTGTAAATTCAGATAAACAAGAAAGGATATGGCAACCTGAACCTCCGATGGGATACTGGGAAAAAGAAAAAACTGACCGCTGCAATTGGTCTGAGAAAATTGGTTTATGTTGGCACGAATATTCTGGAGCTAACCCTTTCCAGGCCATTAAAAATATAGCTAAGTACTGGGAAACGCCAGAGATGACACATGAGGTCTGGAGATCTCCCAGTGGAATATATTGGATCTGTGGGGAAAAAGCGTACAGCGAACTACCAAGGAAACGGAAAGGCTCATGCACTCTAGGTATGATCCGCCCTTCATTTTTTACGCTCCCCAGGTCCGAGAGTAATATGCTCGGAGCCCCACTGTATGAGACCTTAAGTAGAGAAAAAAGGGAAATAAAAACAAGCCTCCCAATGGTGGGAGGCAATCATAAATGGGGAGATGAACAATGGCCAGCAGAATGTATAATAGCATATTATGGCCCGGCTACCTGGGCACAGGATGGGAGTTGGGGCTATAGAACCCAAATTTACTTGCTAAATAGGCTAATCAGACTGCAAGCAGTAGTAAAGGTAGTGTCTAATCACACTTCTGATGCATTAGAGCTGTTAGCCAAGCAACACTCCCAAATGAGAGCCTTTGTGTACCAAAACCGAATAGCATTGGATTACCTGCTGGCTGAAGAGGGAGAAGTGTGCGGGAAATTCAACGAGTCTGAATGTTGTGTGGAGATAGATGATTATGGGGAGACGATCAAAAACCTAGCATCAGAAATAAAAAGGGTAGCTCATGTACCAGTACAGAGATGGAATCCAGTCCTCCAAACTTCTTGGTGGGACAATTTGTTTAATGGGGCATGGTGGAAAAAACTGATTTTCTTCACACTTTGTTCTCTAGCAGGTATCATATTCATGCCTTGTCTCATCCCATGCCTCATCCGTTTAATACACTCTGTGGTTCAAGGCATGCAGATCGCAGCAATGCCAATGGACCCCGAATTGGCCACAGGCAAAAGCAACAAAATATCAAAAATCATGAAACTAAAAGAACAGACAGAAGAAAGTGAAGTCGCGAAGGTATTAGCGAAATTTGAAAACCGGGTAAAGGAAACCTCTTATAAGGAATATTACATTCCTCCACAGGAAGCCTGGGATGACTACAAGGATGAATTTTAGAAAGGGGGTTCTTAAATAGGGCATGAATTAAGATTCTGAAAATACAAGGTGGGGGATTTTGTTATGAGGAAAGCTAAGAATTAATTCATGCCTGTGTTGATATTTTATATAAAACGCTGAAAGTTAAATATAAGAAATATACTAGGCACTCCTTGCTTTTGTAAAACTCAGATTGTAAAACCCAAACTCAGGGAAAGCTTCATTAGCATTTGAAGACACAGGGCGAAGCTCAAACTTCGAGGGAGACTTCATTAGCATTTGAGGACACAGGGCGAAGTAACACCTTTTGGAAGTGAGGCAACGCCTCAACGACGCAGATAAGAACGAACGATCATCACCCCCTGATAAGATAACGATGCCATCTCGACAACCGGACCCAGGATGGAAACACAAAGGGCTTCCAGTAAGCCCAGGAAGGACTATTCAACGCGAGCAGAGAAGAATAGAAAACACTGATACCGGACAGTTGAATAGATTTACATCACTGGGTCCAGCCTGAGGGCACAAAAACTGTATAAAACCCAGGCTCCAGCAGCAGTTTTTTGTGAACTAGGGGAGGGCTGTTTGCCAGATAGACTGCTGAACCGACCCTGTTCACCGGTGCCGACCCCCGGGCTCGGCATCTCTTTTATTTTTATTTTGGTGGTGGATTTTTATTTCTTTGTAACCAAATTGTTATTAATAAATTTCTTCATATAAAACAATTCAGCTATTTTCACTTATAACAGAAAAGATACCCATCACAGATACCTGAAAAACCTGCTACAGCTCAGCACAGCCACTCACAATGCTATTCAGGTGAGGGACTGTCTTGGTTTGAAAGACAGGTGTCTGCTAGGGAGGGGCAGGGCCTCCCTTGGAATGGAGAATTCAAACTCCCTCCCTCCAAATAATTATAATTTAGAAAATTAAAGAGCTCTCAGGCAGAGGTATGGGGATATGAATAACAGTTCTTTACTAGTATGTATAGCAAGGCAAACAACAACAACTACAGTGTTATAAATATATGGTTTAATTCGAGTTTTTCCTTATTAAGAGTTGTTATTTTGTATGAATTAAAAGTGTATCCAAAAGCACCCCCATGTACAGGATTCCATACAAGGGAGGCAGGCAGCTGGCATGCCTGGCCTCTTTGGAAAACAATAAGGAGCACATCACTACAATGAAGGGCGGATTGCTACCAGGAAGAAACTGATAACGGTAACTACAGGAACCACCACCCAGATGATAATCACAGACACCCATCAGAACTCATTCAATCCATTCAAGGAGCAGAAAATCCAATCGTTCCATCTTCCCGGGGAATTTGGAGACGCCTGAAACTCAAGGCTTGTTTGCTGGACAAGAACCTCAGGAATAATTCATGGACAGATTCAGAGAGTAAACCAGATTTACCAGATGTCTACTTTACATACACACTGTGGACTGTAATCACATCTGCATATTCAAGGAAAGAACTGAAGAATAACGTAGCCGTAAGGCAAATTTCCCCTATAAAGTAGACCCCCAATAGAGGGTCAATCATGAACCAGGGAAGGGGCAGCAAACCGGAGAGTTTGTGTCCCACACCATTTTTTCTGTTCACCCAGTGCTACCCGGGTCAGGACTGTATAGGTGATTGTGGCTGTTACTCAATTTATCACTTTGTCGTTTTTCCAATAAATTTCTTAAACGAAAAATATTGGGGAAACTGTTGTTTATAACATACAGCATTAACAACAAAACAGGACCAGGAACCTCGAGGGGCTTCGCTTCACGAAGCCCCGGGCAGTCTGATCTCAGTGCCCCTGCAGGACTCTGAGAGCACCAAACCAGAACAGTGGAAAATCCCAGGCTGGTGGATGAGATGGATCAGAAGCTCCGCGGTGGTAGCTGGAACGGCAGGGATGTCCCAGCAGGGCAGGGGGGTGCGGGGCCACAGCGTAGCAAAAAGCCTCAAAGCAGTACCGAAGAAGCGGCGGGGTGGGACAGGGCCGGCCCAGCTCCAGCAGGGCAGGAGGAGGCAAGCTCAGAATTCCTGGGCACATGAACAGATGTTGGTAGATTTCCCAGGACCAGATTTGGTGGTGACAGCAAACTCCTCCCGCAGCAAGCAACAGCCTGGCTCTCCGATGCCGAGAGCAAGAGCCAGAAGCTGCCCCCAGCCCTGTCCTTTACCTGCCCCCAAAATGTTAGAGAAACTCCCAGAGACCCAAAGAAGTGTAGCCAGATGCTACAACTCCTCTCCTTTGGCCCCTTTGTTCTGCTTAAGTACCTATAAGTACCCAGTAGTTAGTTTCCTAGCAACTTATGGGAAAAAAATCTATAAGTAAAAAAGAAACAAATCTAACCTCCAACAGGGACACAGTATCAGTGCAGACTTACATGCAGTTTTAACTTATACTGCCTTACCCATAAATATATTCCACTCAGCATCCAAGTCCCCTTGGTTGGCCAAGCAGCCTCTCATGACATTAAAGCAGTAGTTGTAGCAGGGCTTCACAGACACCAGACCTCGGCAGTGTGAGCAGTACATCATTTTCAGCAGCGCTCGTGTACCCTGCGGTGTGGGGTTTACCTTTACAAAAGGACAAGAAAGACAAAAGGACAAGAAAATTAGCCCTCAATCACTAAAGCAAAAAATCCCACACATTTACGCCCAAGGTGCATGGGACAGAGCTGTGCAGAAGAGACAGCAGCGGGGTCAGCCATCACTGTCTGGTCCCTGCTTATAAGGTCCAGAGATCTGGGGAACAGATGAAGGGGTCTGGCTCACCTCCTTGGGTGCATCTGCCACTCCAGGGTACATAGACCCCATCTATGCAAAACATTATTTGCATCATGCAGTACACCCTGTATGATGTGGGACCCCTCCCAGGGCTGCAAAGACAGGCACTCCAAGGGGACCGGCAGCACTCAAGCTTGGGGAAGGCAATAAAATGCACCCAAGTCAAAAGATGTCACACAAAGCTTCACTCTCTGAGCCCTGCTGCAAACACATGCTGAAGATGATGATGCTGGGATTTTTCAGGAAAAAGTGGGATGTCAAGATGGGATGTCTGACACGATCCCTGTACCAAATCCATCGGGAGCATGCCCTCCTCGGCGGGGCTGTGGCTCTTCCTGGACAATCGCCGAGCAGGGCTCTCCAGCACAGAGACCAGCTCCTTTATATCAAATTCAAGTCCCTCAACACAGCATTTACATGACAGATACCTGGGTTCATTTATACTCAGCACTCATCACGCTCAGTAACGCCATTCCCCACACCCGAAGGAGGTGGCAGCTACAACCCTGCAGCTGAGGACAAGCTGGGAGGACCCTCAAAGCCACCGTGGAACTGCTGGGCATGCAAGTGGAGCTGTTTGCAGCAGGCACATCATCCCTGAGCCCTCAACAGGGCTGTTTTTCAAAGTGACTCATGGTCATTCATGCTTGATTCACTCTCTGGCCCAGCTTCAAAACATTCATTGAAACAATTTCCATTCAGCCAGTCCAAGGAGCATTAGCTCCATCCTGACCCCATGGTGGGTCCATCTGAAACACTGAACAGAGAAACTCCCTTAAGAGCACGTTTAAGTGTTAATTAGCCCCACATGAAAATAGAAAATTAAGATGCAATCAGAGATACACTGACAAAACAGAAGTGGTGTCTGGTGTTTTAAACAATGCACCTGAGACTCCTTGTAAGGCATTTAGGGAAGTGCTCTTAAGAGGCTGTGATCCAAGACCGTGCTGTAGGAGACACACAACATCCCTGAGAAAAGAGGAAAGACCCTCAACACAAACAGCTGGAGATGTGGATGGCCTTCACATGTCATCTGCTGGAGATCTGGGAACTGACTTCACAGCAGAGAGGACAATAGGACTAAGTGGAGATAAACGTACATGAGGATGATCTGGCACCACACATATGCTGAGGACCTTACTATTGCCCATCTCAGTGCAAGGACTATGGAGAAACTAAGCCTAATCTTCTGGTGCAAAAACTTGTTGACATCCCATGAAACTAGGAGGCAACAGATTTTAACAAAAACAATCCAGAAAAGAAAAAAGCATTACATAATCAGGCTGGCTTTGTTAATAACATCAGCATATTTTTAAACCCTCTTTTCTTATGGAAAGAGATGACAGATAAAGATCTGCTGTGTTTCTGACAACTCCAGAAAAACCATGGTTTCTCTTCAGCAGGCAAGTGAACTGGTTAGAGAGACAGAACAACAATTTTCTGCAGCTGATGTAGCTCAGCACTGAATTTTGGCTGGGCAGCAATGTTCATCAGACAGCACTTTACCCTTCTTTTGTCCACAAAGAGCCTGTTTGGCTGAGGAAAAGGAGAATCCATGTAGAAAGCTATTTGTGGTGGCTGTGGAATCTGATTCAGATGCTCCAGAGCATATACACATTTTATATTATATATATATATTTGGAAGGCACAGTGGGAGCAGGAGCCCCAGCAGAAGGCTCCCTATTGGGACAGCATGGCTTTAAAGGAGAGCTGGATCAAATACTAAGAGCTCAAGCAACAGAAACCAACTAAATCAGATGATTTATAGTTGGAAAACTGGAAACAGACAAATGTAAAGGTATCATCTGCTATCCAGATGGTGCAGTCCTTTCAGAACAAAAAAGTGGCAGGGGGAACTAAATAACATCTCGCACCCAGAGACAAGAGCTCTGAAGGACACTCAAGTTTAGTAATTTAGTTGTTTCTCTGACAAAAATCCCTTCCTGTGTCACTCGGCGGTAGGTGACAGGACTTCCATGCTAAGTCCAGAGGGCTATCAGTTGATCCTGGCCACCCTACACTGGTAGCCCTCAAAGGAGTGCTCTGCATCCTCCTCGGGAAGAAAAATTTGGAAAATGCTGATAGCACGAGCCAAGTGCTAGAGTAGTTTGAAGTGGAATGAGGAGCAGGAGGATTCCCCAACCCTACTGCGGAAAGCTGCAGCTTTATGAAAGGGATTGCATGGCAGCATGCAGCAAAAACCCACCCGCAGAGCCGTGACCCAGGAGGCCCCTTCCCATCTTAGGTTCCACCTCGCCCTGCAGAGCGGCTGCAGCCCTGCAGCATCCCCCGCTTTGACAGTCCATAGGGGCTGATCTTTACAAATCCCAGCAGATGCAGGGGAAACTGAAGCTGCTTTCCTGCATTCCACAGCAGGCAGTATGCAACAGTCCCTTGGATTAGGTCCTTTGAGCAAAGACAAGATGATTTTAAAAGCAAGCGAGATTTCGCTTCCTTCCCCACATAGGTCTGGGTGCTGCACAGAGCTGAGCAGAGGGTGATCACAAAGGGGTGATGGAGAAGACAAACCCCAGCCTGCAGTGACTGCCAAACCGAGCCCTGCTACTGATGGATGTAACCCACAGGGAAGCTGTTAGTGTGCAATACAGTCGCAGGTAAAGAGGAAGATAATGAGCAAATTCATCAGTCTAGAATTGGCATTTTATGGTGTCAAAATGCAACAGGAAGGCACAATCAGAGATCACTCTAAGAGAGGGTTTTGGAGAAGACTATGAGCAATTACACCTCATTACAATAGTGATAAATGCTTAACTGCTGAGTATCACTGCAAGGAGAACCTTAACCCCTGGCACAGGGCCCATACCTGGTCCAGACCAGCTCTGGCTCTGTCAGTGGGGTGTGCCATATGTTGCATTGGCAATTCTTCACAAGCTTTTAATGTTGGCCCTGCCACACCAGGTGCAAGCTCTTAAAACGCCATTGTATGTAACAGTAAACGCAGATATGCTTTGTTCTGGGGTTGTGTTTATTTTGGAAAGCAACTCAAGTTCATTCAAACTGTACTCTAGAATGACCCTCAAAACCAAGTAATCTCCTTTCTAATAAAGCAGAGTACCAAAGAAAGCTTTATTTGCTGGAGGGGATTTACTCTGGTAGATTTGAGCCCAGGTAGTAGTAGCTGCAGTGCACATAGCCCGTAAAAGCTTCTGATAGAAGTAAAAGCACTTCAGTCCCTTCCTTTTATCTTGTGAAATTTATTTCCTTTCCATGGCATTCCACGCCACTGCAGCAATCCATCAGCCTGTGGTTTCATCATGTTGTCTTGGTTTTGAAAGAAGACAGGTATCTGCTAAAGAGAGGCAGGGCCTCTCTTGGGATGGATAATTCAAATCTTCTTCTTTCAAATTATTATAATTTAGAAAATTAAAACGGCTCTCAGGCAGAGATATGGGGATAGGAATAACAGTTCTTTACTAATAGGTATAACAAGGCAAACAAACAACAACAACTACATCAATTAATAGCGAAAACAGAACTAGGGACTTTGACGGAGCTTGGTCTCACAAAACTCGGGGCAGTCTGGTCTCTGGGGACTCTAAAAAAAAGGGTACTAAGCTGGAACGGTGGGTATCCGGGCTGGTGGATCGGATGAAGTTTGGAGCTCTGTCGGTGGTCACTGGAGGGCAGGGATGTTTTGGCAGGGAGGGCAGTGCGGGCTCGCGGTGCAGAGCAGCTCTAAAACAGCGCCAGGCATGGGACAGGCTGAGACAGCTCTAGCAGGGCAGGAAAAGGAGAAATCAGGCTTCTTGGGCACACAAGCAGATGATGGTAGCTCTCTTCAGGATCAGATCTTGGTGGTGCCAGTGAGAAGCTCACGCACAACGCAGCTTAGTCTGCTCCTGACGCAGACTACACTAAAAGTGCAAGCTGCCCCCCAGCCCTCGTCTTCCCCCCCCCCCCCCCCCCGCCCCCCTCGGGGGGAAACTCCTGGAGACAAAGGGTGTAGCTAAGTGCCAGTCTCCACTTAGCCTCCATGCTTTGTTCCACTAAGCACTGACAAACACCCAGCAATCAGTTGCCCCAAACTCCTGGGAAAAAATTCTATAGGTGAAATAAAAAAACAACAACAAAAAAAAACCAAACTAAACAAGTCTAACCCCCAACATCAATCTACTCTGAATTTTTTCTCATACTAACATATTACATTTGAATTTAAACTTCTAAACTATATACATACATGCACTACCTTAATTATATACATATATACATGCAGATATGGGTACGGATACAGTGGCATGGGTAGTTCACTCTAAAACAAGGTCTCTTTGAGGTATGCATCGGGTCTGTCTATCTTTTGCATTACTCACTAAGTGCAACTTGGTCTCTGAGCGAAGACAACCCACGGATGGGATTGTCTTTGCTGGAGGCAGGATTAACTTAAACAGTTTTTCTCAGCATACTTCTCATGTGTACTACTGGAACTTTATCTCTATTATTGTTCTCAGGGGCTCAGACTGGGCAGGGCCTGCTCGGTTGGTGGAACTTCTGGTGTTCACTAACTATGTGGCTTTTGCTAAATTAATCTCTCAGTTCTTGAAAGACTCTCTACTAGTGCTTTCAAGGTGGTTTTAAGCAGGCTATTGCATCGTTCAACTTTCCCGGCAGCTGGTGCATGATAAGGGATGTGATATATCTATTCGATGCTATGTTCTTTAGCTCAGGTGTTTACAAGGCTGTTCTTGAAATGGGTCTCATTGTCTGACTCAATTCTCTCAGGGGTGCTATGTCTCTACAGGACTTGTTTTTCAAGGCCTAGGATGGTGTTCTGGGCAGTAGCATGGGGCACAGGGTAGGTCTCTAGCTATCTAGTGGTGGCTTCTACTATGGTCAGCACATAGCGCTTGCCTTGGCGGGTCTGGGGAAGGGTGATGTAGTCAATCTGCCAGGCTTCTCTATACTTATATTTAGACTACGTCTCCTATACTATAGGGGCTTCACCCTTGGCCTGTTGATGGCCACATGTCTCACAGACATGGATAACTTGGGAAATACTGTCTATGGTTAGATCTACTTTTTGGTCTCGTGCTTACTTATAGGTGGCATCTTTGCCTTGATGTCTTGAAGCATCATGGGCTTATCGAGCTAGGAACAGCTCTCTCTTGTGCTGCCAGTCTATCTTTGATACTTCTATCTTGGCAGCTTGATCTACTTGCTCGTTGTTTCGGTGCTCTTTATTAGCTCTGCTCTTGGGGACATGGGCATCTACATGGCGGACTTTCACAGGTAGCTTCTCTACTTGAGTGGCAATGTCTTTCTACTCATCAGCAGCTAGATTGGTTTTCTACGCTGCCAGTTGGCTTTTTTCTACTTTTCTAGCTAACTTACAGAGCATTGGCTACTATCTATCAGTAGTGTAGAGGTAGAGCTTTGGCTACTTCTCTCTTTCAGCAATGTCTAGGGCTAACTGAATGGCTTTGAGTTCAGCAAGTTGACTCGACTACTTTCTCTTTCAGTGGCTTGTGCAACTTGTCGTGTGGGGCTCCACACAGCTGCTTTCTACTTCTGGTTCATGCTTACAATGCGACAGGAACTATCAGTGAAAAGAGCATACTGTGTCTCTTCTACTGGCAGTTGGTTGTACGGTGGTGCTTCTTCAGCTCGTGTCACTTGTGCTTGCTCTTCTTCGTCTATGAGACTAAAGCTTTCACTTTCTGGCTAGTTGGTAATAACTTCTAAAATCTCAGGGCGGTTTGGGTTTCTAATACGGGCATGCTGTGTGATGAGGGCAATCTATTTGCTCTATGTGGCGTCGGTGGCATGGTGGGTAGAGGGAACTTTTGAACATCTACTTCAGCACAGGCAGTCGGGGTGCTAGGAGGAGTTGTGCTTCTGTGCTAATCACTTCTGAGGCAGCTTGAACTTCTTCATAGGCGGCTAAGATTTCTTTCTCTGTGGGAGTGTAGTTGGCTTCAGACCTTCTGTAGCTTCGGCTCTAGAATCTCAGTGGTCGGCCTCGAGTCTCACTTGGCACTTTCTGCTAAAGGCTCTAGGACAGGCTATTGTTCTTGGCTGCTGAGTAGAGCACGTTCTTTACTTCTGGTCTTGTCTTCACTGGGCTAAGGGCTACTGCATGAGCGATCTCTTGCTTGATCTGGGCAAAGGCTTGTTGCTGTTCAGGGCCCCAGTGGAAATCATTCTTCTTGCGGGTAACTAGGTAGAGAGGACTCACAATCTGGCTGTACTCGGGAATGTGCATTCTCTAAAAGCTTATGGCACTTAGGAAAGCTTGTGTTTCTTTCTTGCTGGTCGGTGGAGACATCGCGGTGATCTTGTTGATTACTTCTGTGGGTATCTGGCGACGTCTATCTTGCTACTTTACTCTTAAGAACTGGATCTCTCGGGCAGGTCTCTTGACTTTGCTCTTCTTGATGGCAAAGCCGGCTTCTAGGAGAATCTGGATGATCTTCTCTCTTTCTCAAACACTTCTATTGCTGTGTTCTCTACACAATGATGTCATCGATGTACTGCAGATGTTCTGGAGCTTCTTTTTAGTGCAGCTGGATCAGTCTATGGCAGATGGTGGGACTGTGCTTCTACCCTGGGGCAGTCGGTTCTAGGTATACTGCACACCTCTATGTGAACGCAAACTGAGGCCTGCACTCTGCAGCCAGAGGAATGGAGAAAAATGCATTAGCAATGTCAATAGTGGCGTACTACTTCGCTGCCTTGGACTTTAGCTCGTACTGGAGTTCTAGCATGTCTGGCACAGCAGCGCTCAGCGGTGGTGTCACTTTATTCAATGCACGATAGTCTACAGTCAGTCTCTATTCTCTATCAGACTTGCGCACAGGCTAGATGGGGCTGTTGAAGGGTGAGTGGGTTTTGCTGACTACTTCTTGGCTCTCTAGCTCTGGATCATCTTGTGGATGGGGATCACAGCATCTCGATTGGTCTGATACTGCTGGCGGTGCACTGCTGAGGTTGCAACTGGCACTCGTTCTTCTACTTTCAGGTGTCTTACTGCAGATGGGTTCTCTGACAGTCTAGGCAAGGTGTTCAATTTCTTGATGCCTTCTGCTTCTACAGCAGCTATTCTAAAAGCTCATCTGAGTCTCTTAGGGTCTTTGTAATACTTATTCTTGAGGAAGTCAATGCCCAGGATACACGGGGCTTTTGGGCCGGTTGCAATCAGATGTTTTTGCTACTCATTCTTGGTCAGGCTCACTTCAGCTTCTACTAGAGTCAGTTGCTGTGATCCCTTTGTCACTCTAGCAATGGAAATAGGTTCTGCTTTCACATGTCTTGATGGCATCAGGGTACACTGCGCACTAGTATCTACTAAAGCTTCATATTTCTGTGGCTCTGATGTGCTAGGCTATCGAATCTACACAGTCTAAAAGACTCGGTTTTCTTGTGCTTTTTCTTGGCTAGAGGCAGGGCTCTTCTAGCATTGCTTATTATTCTCTTTCTGGGCATACATCGTAGAGGTTCTTTCAAGGGGATCTGACATATCATCTTTACTTCTATAATACTTGGTGGCTCGGTCATGGGAGGTTAAGGCTACTTTCATTTTAGCGGGACTCTTTCGGTTAGTGTTTCTCTCTTTGAGCTCACGCACTCGTGCTGCTAGGGCAGAAGTGGGTTTTTTATCTCACTTTCTTATGTCTTCTTCATGGTCACACAAGAAAAACTACAGGTCATCTCTTGGGGTGTACTCTCTCTCTCTAGCTGGAGGGCGTTGGGCTCTGGCTCTGGGGCTTGTGACTCGCACTGGTGCTGCATGGGAACTGTTCTTCTTCATCTCTTTCTTTCATCTTACTCATCTCTTCTCTGAGTTCTTTAATCACAGCAGAGACCTGAGCTTGCATTGGGCTACTGATCATGCTCTCATAGTTTCTGAGCCTGTTGGCGACAGAACTCATTGTCTCTCGGTTGCTATCAGGATTGATCATTGCAATGAAGGTGGTGTATTGAGATGGCTTTTTACTTGCTAGGTTCTACAACATCTGCTCTGTGCACCTGACTTTGTCAGGGTCATTGTCATGCTGTCTACTCCTCTCAAAGAGTACTTCTAATATTGCTACTTCTCTCAGCTGTTGGATCTCTTCTTCAAGGGTTTTCTAATGACTTCTATGATGGTGCTCTTGCATTCTGTCTCTGTGGACAAACTTCTCCCTTACACTCATTAGAAGTCGCTCTCAGAGGGGAAGGGGCTCTTGCTCTCTTACAAATACTTGATTCACTCTTGAGTCTTGGGTCAAGGGTCTCAAATTCTTTGCTTCACTACTATCTAGTTGCACGCTTGTACTTATAAGGTCTCAAACTCGAAGTAACTAAGTTGTATAAGCTTCACATCTCTGTCGTGCAATATCTTTTTGCAGATTACGTAGACTTTCATATGTCAGGGACTCAGTGATAATCTTAACTTCTGGCTCTCTTGTGGACTGTGAGGGCCTTCTTTTCTTATCTTTATTACTTGGGTGCTCTGATTTCATCTTATACTTCTTTGTTTCTACAGGGGCAACTGCAGCTGGTTGTGACTGGTCTTGTGGTTCAGCTGGAACTTGGACGGTTGTAACTTCTGTGGGTTCTACTGCTGCACTATCGGATTCTTTCTTTTCAGGGCAAGGGGAGAGCTTCTTACTAGCTGGGGAAGTGTATTCTTTCAGCACCTGGCCCATCTCACATATCTCTTTCACTAGAACTCTTACTTAATCGGGGTGGTTCATTTCTGGGGTGGGCTGCAGGGCAGGGTCAGGCAGTGGGCTAGCATCTCTAGTCTCTGGGGCATTGGCTCTAGGCTCTATGGCAGCATTCTTAGCTTCTGGGACAGTATCAGGCCTCACAGCAGTATCTCTAGCCTCTGGGGCAGTGTCAGGCTTTACAGCAGCATCTCTAGCTTCTGGGACAGTATCAGGCTCTACAGCAATATCTCTAGTCTGTGCAGTGCTCTAAATTGACTTCACTTTATCTTTGAAAGCTAAATAAGCTAGGATCATCAGCAACATTTGGTTAGTTTCTAGAGGAAATTTGAACTCTTCAAAAGCTGGTAGAGTAGGCATAAGGAACTGGCTAAAAGTCTGGAAAACTTCTACTGTCATTTCTTCACAGAAAGTACTATTCTTAAAGTAACTTTAAATACACTTACTTAGTATGTGGTAGCCACATATCTACGTGCTTGCTGTCTAGAGCAAGTTAAAAGTTAGTGAATTCTTCACTTTATCAGCTCATAAAACAAACTGGATAACAGCTACAGTAGCTTTTGTTATAGGGCTTATGTTTAGGTAAGGGCTTGCAAATGGGCAAAATAAAGCTACAACTACATGCTACTTGAACTAGGATAAGTTAGACTACATGGCGTTACTTATTGAGGTTTCTATATCTAGTGCACAAGAAATCAAGTCACTTAAGAACTGTTATTCTTTTTTCTCTCAATGCTTTTGAGCCCCACGTTGGGCACCAGAATCTGTCTTGGTTTTGAAAGAAGACAGGTATCTGCTAAAGAGAGGCAGGGCCTCTCTTGGGATGGATAATTCAAATCTTCTTCTTTCAAATTATTATAATTTAGAAAATTAAAACGGCTCTCAGGCAGAGATATGGGGATAGGAATAACAGTTCTTTACTAATAGGTATAACAAGGCAAACAAACAACAACAACTACATCAATTAATAGCGAAAACAGAACTAGGGACTTTGACGGAGCTTGGTCTCACAAAACTCGGGGCAGTCTGGTCTCTGGGGACTCTAAAAAAAAGGGTACTAAGCTGGAACGGTGGGGTATCTTGGGCTGGTGGATCGGATGAAGTTTGGAGCTCTGTCGGTGGTCACTGGAGGGCAGGGATGTTTGGCAGGGAGGGCAGTGCGGGCTCGCGGTGCAGAGCAGCTCTAAAACAGCGCCAAGGCAGTGGGACAGGGCTGAGACTGCTCTAGCAGGGCAGGAAAAGGAGAAATCAGGATCTTCTTGGGCACACAAGCAGATGATGGTAGCTCTCTTCAGGATCAGATCTTGGTGGTGCCAGTGAGAAGCTCACGCAGCAACAGCAGCTTAGTTTGCTCCTGACGCAGACTACACTAAAAAGTGCAGCTGCCCCCCAGCCCTCGTCTTCCCCCCCCCCCCCCCCCCGCCCCCCTCGGGGGGGAAACTCCTGGAGACAAAGGGTGTAGCTAAGTGCCAGTCTCCACTTAGCCTCCATGCTTTGTTCCACTGAGCACTGACAAACACCCAGCAATCAGTTGCCCCACAACTCCTGGGAAAAAATTCTATAGGTGAAATAAAAAAACAACAACAAAAAAACAAACTAAAGAAGTCTAACCCCCAACACATGTAAATTACAATTTGTCCATATCTATATGCTTTGTCAAATGTGAAGATTAAAAGCTGCTAACAGATGTGTTTTGGCACCAATCTTCATAACAAACTTGCTCCTTAAAATACAGATTTGCACAAAATTCACAAAAATTAGTGAAAAGCAAACAACTCAGGGCTTAATGCAAACATTTTGTATCACATTTGTTGGGGTAACATCCCAACTTATATTGAATGGTGACGGTAAAAATCCATGGTTCCTGTAAAAATG